>JABSTT010002403.1:0-42131 GCA_013339685.2 Hyalomma asiaticum
CACCTCTGAATTCAAGAGTCCCTTGGCCTCACTTTAATGTAACTGAAAACAAGATATTCACGTGACATGCCTGTACATCCGTTATAAAAGCTCAACAAATGAAGGTATGACACACGCATTAGATGCCCTTGGACAACAAATCAACGCAACTGGTGACCGTAAAGCACGAAAAGTATACAGTAAAATAAATGACAGAATACAACGAAACGCGTGGGCCAAGTCAGCAATACAAGGCACACAACGCACGTACGAGGGCGCAATGCACGCGCCTGTAAAAAAAAGAAAATCCACCACGCTCCGACTATAGACATAACAAAGAAAATAAAACAGCGGGTGCGGCATGGTGGGGGCGAAAAAAAAGGGGGGTGTAGGAGGAGGGGGGCCGGACGCCCAGGCGCGGTTGCTTCTGTTTTTTCGGTTCTTTTTGTTCGGTCATGGCTAATCCTCGAGAGTGGGTTGACCCAAGGAATGCAAGGACCAACCAACCAACCATCAATAAACCGCTCCTGACGGACGCAGTTAAAACCCGCGAGTGATTGGCCTCCAACGCCGACGATGGACAACTGCGACGCAGCAGAGGGTGCTCTAGCAGCCGCTACGAGGCTCATCTCGTTCGCCATCGAGACTATGCACGCGGAACATCCTTCCCTGACCGACTGCAAGTCATCATGGTGGCTCGACGACAAGAACTCAACGCTGGGAGTGCTGAATGAGAAGATTGCTGACCTCATAGGCGAAGGCACAATATAGAGGTGGAAGCCACCGCAGCTTGGATTACCCGACAAGCTATGCAACTCCGTGAGTTTTTAAATGCGAAGCATTTGTTAGCGAACTTCGGCGAGTTTGAGCGTATCTCTATCTATCTATCTATCTATCTATATCTATCATATCTATCATCTATCTATCTATCTATCTAGCTAGCTAGCCGCCTACGATTTTGTGCTCTCCTTGCCGTTTCGCTAATCGGATGTTTACGAAAATTGGTATGCCACATCATGACTACATGACGAACATAAATTACAGGTCATAACATGAAAAGCATGATATGCATGTCATGTGCGGCATGATTTACACGCCACGGTCTTGGTGCTCTCCTGGCCGTTTCGCTAATGGGATGTATGCGAAAATCGGTATGGCACAACATGACTGCCTGACGAACATAAATGGCAGGTCATAACATGAAAATCGTGACATGCGGTGTCATGAACGGCATGATTTACATGTCACAGTCTTGGTACTCTCCTGGTCGTCTCGTTATTGGGATGTATACAAAAATGGTATGCCACAATATGACTGCATGGCGAACATAAATGACAGGTCATAACATGAAAATCATGACATGCATGTCATGAGTTGCATGATTTACATGCCACGCGTTTCGTTAATGGGACGTATACGCAAATTGGCATGCCACAGCATGACAGCATCAGAAACATAAATGACAGGTCATAACACGAAAATCATGACATGCATGTCATGAGTGACATGATTTACATGCGACGGTCTTGGTGCTCTCCTGAGCGTTTCCTTAATGGGATGTATGCGAAAATTGGTATGCCACAACATGACTGCATGGCGAACATGACTGACAGGTCACAACATGAAACTCATAATATGCATGTCATGGTCGACATGATTTACATGCCACGCGTTTCGTTAACGGGATGTATACGAAAATTGGCATGCCACATGATGACCGCATCACGAATGTAAATGACCGGTCATAACATAAAATCATGACACGCGTGTCATGACCGGCATGATTTACATGCCATGGTCCTGGCGCTATACTCTCGTTTCGTTAATGGGATGTATGGGCTCCGTCTGCTGACCAGAGGGCGCTACGTAGCTCTCGTCGGACGGCTCAGTATCGCTGACATTGGTCGCTTGGGGCTCACGTATGAGAAGCGCGCGCACGGTTGAAATCAAGGCGACAGCGACGCGAGCGTTCCTTCGCTGCTTTCCGGGCGTGCTGCGAACCACACGAACACGAACGGTGTCGCCCTTTGGAACAGTTTACCGCAGCTTTGGAGCACGCGTCTCAAAGGAAATAAAACGAAAGAAGGTGGGATGGGCGGTCGCTGCTGCTATAGAGTTGGAGACGCGCATCGCGTTGCGTATTTTCCTGTCACACTGTCTGCCCAATTTTGCTTCTTCTCTCCGCCAGGCAGTGCATTCTGGCGCTGATGTCGCACATGGAAAACTTGACTGTACGGATCCTATAAGCAAATTGTTTCGGCACAACATGACTGCATGACGATCATAAATGACAGGTCATAACATGAAATCGTGTCATGTATGTCATTAGCGGCATGATCTACTTGCCACTCGTTTCCTTAAAGGGATGTGTACCAAAATTGCTATGGCACAACACGACTGCATGACGAACGTAAATGGCAAGTCATAACGTTAGAATCATGACATGCGTGTATGAGCTGCATCGTTTATATGCCACAGCCTTGGTGCTCTTGTGGCCGTTTTGTTAACTTCATATGTACCAAACTCGGTATAGCGGGACAACAATGCAAATCCATTTTACGTTCCTTATGCGTGTTTCCCATTCCCTTGATTCCCACTGCACGTGGAATCTGCCAATTTCTTTTTATTGAAACGGTGAACAGGAGAGGTTGGTACCTTTAGTACGGCACCGGCTATTGCTTCTCGCTTGGGAGTCCCAACAAAAATTCAATAAAGAAATGAAATAGAATAGGATGAAAGAAGATATTCGCAAGACATCCACTAGTAACACTACAAGAGTCGACGCTATATACAGTTCGACAATGCATAGGTCAGAGGTAGGAGCCGGTGTTCACGTAGGAAGAGTTCGTACACGCGTGTGCACATGGAATTGGAACAGTTCATATGGACGGCAATGCGCAACAAACATACAAAACACAAGTAATTAGACATAATATGAAACATATGAGAACAACAAAACACTTCAATACATAAGTGTTATATCATTCGCTGGGTCTCTAGAATAAAGGGGAATTTAATATTTCCTGAGAATTTTTGTGCCTTCCAAGAACTTTTTCAGCGCATAAGGACCTCTTTTTCTGAAGGCCTGCTGTTGGCCACGTACCAAGGATCTTTTTAGGTTAAATGGTCTTGTGTCTAAAAGCCACAAATTGGCTCGAAGCACACTCCGTGGCGAATCGTACTTTGAGCTCTCGAGCAGAAGGTGATGTAATGTTCGTCCGAATGGCCTGAAGAAGACTACGGACTAGACACCCGTTTGACCCTGTAGAGGAAATGCCTTGTAAATGTTGTGCCAATCCCCAGGCGGTGCAGCAATGTTTCAAACTTTCTATTTTCGTTCACATTGGCTGGAATTGACATTTGTATGCGTGGGTCAATAAAGAATATATCTGAACTGTTTTTCATCAAACCAACCCGCTTTTCTGTGCTCAAAGGACATTTTTCTGAGGAGACGGATTTGAACGCGCAAAATAGCAAGACCAATTGTCTGTGCTTGTCGACCTGCTGCTGCGTCCGCTACAGTGTTACCAGGAATACTGCATTGTCCTGGTTTCCAATGAAGCGCAATTGTGTGATTCAGAGCACTTGGTTGTTATGAAGCGCAAGGCACAGCGGATTGCAAAAAGGTCTCCAACAATGGAGGATCTTACACGACACTTTCAATGTTTGCTCGCCTACTGTAGTATAACAAATGCGGAAGCAGATGAGTTGTTATTACTCGAACCGCCTGTATAAACGGCGATATACTGCGGATCCAATGAGTGAACTTGGAATAGCGCCAGTTGCTGAGTGGCTACCATGAACATGTCTTTTTTAGATATTATTCCGTCCACTGGAAATAATACTTTAGGCTTTGTTAAAAACCAAGGAGGGTAGCTAATGTCTACTTCAGGTACTACGAAACACGGCAGGAATGCTTTGTTTAGACGAGCAATGTCGTGAATTCTGCATTTGTTTCTTCCGCTTAGTGCGTACCTTAAGGCATGAACCCCGCGTTGTGCTAAAATGCGGTGCACATGTTTCTGCACGCCCCGCCACGGTGGTCTAGTGGCTATGGTAGTCGGCTGATGATCCGAGGGTCGCGGGATCAAATCCCGGCTGCGGCGGCTGCACTTCGATGGAGGCGAAATGTTGAGGCCCGTGTGCTGTGCGATGTCAGTGCATGTTAAAGAACCCCAGCTGGTCGAAATTTCCGGAGGCCTCCACTACGGCGTCTCACAATCAGAGCTGGTTTCGGGACGTTAAACCCCGCAAATAAATTATCAATCAGCAACGAGTTGTATAACTGAAACTTCAGGTACTTGTTTTTCCCTAGGGAACTTCAATAGTGGCAGCTCTTTTGAGAGAATTTCGAAGCCACGATACACAACAGTTAGAGTTTACACATTCCAGGTCGCTCGCAACGGGACCAGCGAAGCGCGCTATCGATATTGAAAAGATTGCCTAAGAACGCTATCCATAATTCCGCTGCAGCTTCGTTTTCGCCGTGGCGATTTCATCTGGTGACGCGAATCACCTTGTTGGAAATCGGTGTGGCGATAATATGTGCTGCCCTCGTTGAGACATTCCGCTTTAAAAAACTCCAGGTGGTCGAAATTTCTGGAGCCATCCAATACGGCGTCTCTCACAATCGGACGGTTCGTTTGGGACGTAAAACCCCATGAATCGATCAATCATGTAAACATTCGTTCAGCACGGCACAAGGAAGACAATCTATTTTCCTTTTGAAAGTTTTACTGATTACGGATACCTGGTATACTTCTGACGACGAGATTTACAAGTGGAAGGGCTATAAAATACTTTCTTAAATGAACAAAGAAAAAAGGAGGTGGCCTCATGGTTCTAGCGAAAAACTGCATAGCCGCTCAAAGAGTAGAAAAATTTTATGATATCGGTGAAGACACTGGGTGCTTGACTTTTATTTCACTTAAATGCGTTTACTCTGTCATATACAAACAACGCAATTTATCTGTCAATTTTTTGAGTAATCTTGAAGAAGTATTAAATTATTTAAATGAAAACCTAAAACTGATTCTTGGCCGTGACCTCATATGAAGATACTGGAGTGGTCTACTGCCGCAATTGCGTTTGTGTGAACGTATTACAGCTACTACACGTATTACAGCTACTTTAGAGACGTTAATCGATTTATGTACTACAAACGTAAACAAACATAATGTAGAGAATAGTGTAATATATTGTGTCATCAGCGATCACTTGGAACTTTATTTTGTTACGGACAGTGCAACAAAGAAACCCCCAGAACTACCCGCTTGAATAATTGAAAATATCCCACCTGTCACTTTAACGGCATTCAGTACGAGACTTTGCCAAGCAGATTCGAGTGCTACATAGCTTTCAGAATCCGCAGACTCAGCCTATGATCCATTTATAGCTATGTTTAAAGAAATCTATTTAGAAGCTGAAGCTAAGTGCTTACAAGAGATTCCGTAAAAGCCATAAGCCTTGGACCAATCGCGAGTGTTTAAAAATGACAGATATCAAAGTTATTCAGAAAGTTTGTAAAAACAAAAGATGTGTCATACTTAAATATCTTTAGAGAATACCGCAATAAAGTGAATGCCTTTATCAGTAAAGAAAAAAAGACATTACTTGAATCAACAATTTCACGCTGACTGTTGCAGGGGGAGTGCGGAACCGTGGAGGAAACGCTTTGCTCGACAGCACATCAACTTTTCCGGTAGTCACAGAAATTAATATAGATGGCCGCGTGGTTAAAGATTTAGAGCTCGCAGGAAAGTTCAATCAATTTTTCAAAAAACTTTCTCCAGCCGACTTAAACAACTCAGACAACTACAACTGACACTATCACAAGACAAAGATTAGATTTCTTGGACCAACCGAAATACAAGAAGTAGCTTCCAAGTTTTTCCGCACTGAAACACAGCAGCGCTCGTGACACAGACACTACTCAGCTTTCCCGGAGAAAACATGCAACCCATATAAACTCTCTCGTGCTCTCTCACATTAATAACTCATCTCTATCAACTCGCTGCTTCGCAAAACAAATGCAAACATCCGTTGTTATAAGAAAGGGGACAAAAACGACCGTACGAACTATCGGCCTATTTTTATATTGGCCATGTTTTCAACGCGCTTGGAGAAAATTATTTTCAAAATACTGATGAATTTATGCATCATGTTTAGCATAATATGTCAATGTCAACATGGTTTTATGAAGGGCAAGTCGACGGATGGCTCTACTAGCCCAGAAAGAAGTAATCCTCAAATAATTTGAAACTGAAGAACTATGCATTGGTGTCGTCACATATTTCTGTAAGGCATTCGATCGTGTCTGTCATCAACTCTGTTTGGAAAATTAGAAATGCGCGGCGCCCCACTTTCCCTCTTGAAATATTCCTTGAAGTACCGTTCGCAATGTGTAAAAATAATTCCTTATCTTTTCTCCAGGCAATAACCACAGGGGTTCCGCCAGGTAGCATTTTAGGCCTGTACTTCTCAACATATAAATGACATGGTGAAGACCAGTGATAAACCTAAATACATAATCTACGGGGATGATACTAGCATTTGCGTCACAGGTGAAGATATGAATGCCATGGCCACACTTATAAATACTACGTTCGATAGCTAAAACACGTGAATAAAATTCATGACTTATAAACGCAACAAAGACAAAAGCTGCTGTTTTTCACTCGCGGGAACAGATTCTTTCAGATGATAGGTTACAAATAGGTACCGCGGAAATTAAAATTGTGAAGACTATAAAAAGTTTGGAGTATTTTGATAGCACGATGTCAAGGGAAGCTGATTGCTAATCTTTGAAAATTTCTGGGTATACTTGCAAAATGCATCACTTTCTAACAGTTTCTAAAACACTTCACAACAGCTTGCTTGTGTCACATGTAAATTGTCTTTTGGTATGGGCATGTAGAGCAGCAACAAACAGAAATAAAATATACACACTACAAAAGAAAGCGATCATATAGCAAATGTCCACATTGATTAACTGTTTAAGCGCTTTAATATTGTCCAAACTCACAAACTCTACGACTATTCCCTAGCAATAAGACATAAGCAGTCTCTTTTTTTCAAAACAGTCGTGCCTTAGACATCTTTGCACTGGAAAGATATGCTACTCCACACCCTACTCGTCTCCAACAACACTGGAGCACTTCATTGTGCAGAACGAACTTTGGGCGAGAGATGCCGCATTTTAGTGTCCCTCTGCTGTTAAATAAATTATTTCAGAAGAAAATAGCGGTTGAAAGATGCAGTGCACATGATATCAAGGAAGTGCTTTGTGTATATTGTCATGTGTATGTATATAATATTCATATCGATAATAGTTTTGTTCCGTTATATTTTGCCCTTGTTGCGGAATTTGTGCAGTACCTGTTTATGTATATTAGTTTAGTGCATAGTATTGTTGTAGATGAATATTTACACTGTACGCCGCCACACTTTTCATGGTGTGTGTTCATCATCCATCCTTGTTGCTTCCACGTATCAGGCACGCTCGGGTTCTCCTCAAGTGACAAACATCACTTTCCCCCCGAGCCTGCCCTCATTCTTCAGACGAAATAAAATTGAATTGAATGAATGCACGAGACAGGTCATATTGAGTTTTGCCGATTCTAAAGCAAATTTATTTGCAACTCTTTCAGTCCTTTCGCTAGCTCAGGTGAACGTTATTCACGATGACTTCACAATATTTTTTTCTCGCCTGACTGGCTACACATATTTCCTCTATGTGTTCACATGATTATGTTAATGGCATCTTATGTTGTTTTGGCATCCGCGATGACGCGCACTAGATGTCATGTGATTTGAATTTGTGTACGAATCACGTCGTCATCGTGTTTTGACGGCTGGTGAAGGAGGCTAACTTTTCGATGTGCACAAGAAAATTATTAACACGGAAGTGTTTTATGCCGGGGGTCCACCACGGTCCCCTCCGTCACTTCTGTAATGAATGCGACGCAGTAAACCATGCTCCTAAGAGCAACTAAGAGAAACTGCGAAGAAAAACCACATTAGATCCGCTGGGAATTGGACTCACAGCACCGCGCTCTACGACGAAATGTGGCCAGTCTTCTACCACTACGCTACCGGCGCTCATTCTCGAAGCTGTTAAGACGGAATACACTTCTGTAGAGCAGTCGAGCGGCCGCCTTCGGTCTGCACAAGTGCCGCGTACCGGCAGTCGCAGGGTTTGTGATATGCTGGATACAAGTGCCGAAAGCCGGCACGCGTCATGCATCCTTGCGGCCTAACTGCGATGCCAGCCTGTAAATTTTGTCATAAGAGATAGTACGTTTTCTGAGTTGCTTCTGAGCTTTTGATCGGAGAAGCTACCCGAGTTTCTGTCCGTTTTTTACCTTTTTTTTCTGTCACTTGTGCGACCACCGCTGTCCGTGACAAGTGTGGATATGCACCGGAATGCCTGCACTAGCTCCGACAACCACACGTGATTCAACATAAAAATAAAATGGCAATGATTTATTAATATCGCGTTCAAATGGTGACATCCACGCCAATGCGCAGATTAAGTGATAGACGCAAAAGACGACTGAGGCGAAGAAAAACGTGTTTTTCCGATAGACCCATGGCTAACCAAGGAAGAGCGGCCAGTATTAGCAATAATGCGACGCACAATGACCCACAGAGTTATCTGTAATGTGACGCCCAATGGGAACTGTGAGCAGTCTTAAAGGAATACCGTGAAACATGTTGCACCGAAGACACTCCATATGGTCGCCGTGAAAGAGCTTTCTTGCATGAGAAAGACCTACTGGTTGTGGCCGCATTAGCCGCAGACCCTTTTCTAAGTGCGAAGGAAATCAGGGATGAGCTGGGCTTGACAAGGGTCAGCCTGCCAACGGTAAGACGGAGGCTCCACGAAGCTGGCATGCGCAGCAGGGTTGCGCACAAATAAAAGCCGCTAGAAGCCCATTCTCTGCTCGTCGAGCACAGAAGGGCTGGTCTTGAATTGGCCTCCGCATACGGGTCGTGGAGTCTCGACGACTGGCGTGCGGTTGTCTTCACCGACAAAGCGTCTTTGTCCACCCGGCGGGACGTTCAGAGAAGTGTCTGGCGCCCCCTTTGTCCAATATATAATACCTAAAAATTTCTGTTCGAGACTGACGGTAAGTTTCACCACTGATACTGATGAGAGGCTCCAGTGATATCCCGCGTTTGTTGGAAAAAAGCATAGATACGCTTTTGTAAGGATTGAATTTGGAACCGCTGTGCTCTGCCCAATTTGTAAGTTTATTAAGGTCAAGCTGCAGCAGTCGCTCACACATGCCAAGATTGCACAACCTGTATCCAATCTGTAGGTCGTCCAGAAAGACCGAGTAAAAGATTGTGTGAGGTAGGACGCTATGTAATGAGTTCATTTTTACAATAAATAGAGTGCAGCTGTGCACGCGTCCCTGAGTTACGCCCGTCTCCTCTGTAGATGATCGTGAGTACACATTGCAAATTCTAACGCTCAAGGTCATTTGGGAAAGGTAGCTCTCGATGGTATTTAACATGTTTCTCTGAACATTGTAGGGACCGGGGCACAGCGCGTCCCGCGCGACGCCTTGTTTCTAGCAGAATGCCCTTGGATCCCCCTCTGCCTGCTGGAGGGGGCGGCGGCTCATCACTGTTGCAGGACCGCCTGCTTTGCCATTGTGGTTTTCGCCAGTCTCTGATTGGGCAGTTGGCAAGTTCTCTGACGTTTGCGCTTTTCGGGTTTTAAGAGATGCTCGACAGAACTCGCTGGGACTCGGAACGGTGCGTACGTGCTTTTGCGACCCTCCGGCCTCGTCGGCCGGATCGCGCGCCGTTTCGAGCCTCGGCGACCACCGGCAGCGGCCTGCGATTGTCACCCATCTCGGTATGTTCTTTTCATTCTGTTTTCCTTTTCTGGGGTGCGCACGGTCGCAGGAGCGCTGGGCGATGGTTAGTGCTCTCCCCCTGCTGGGTCTTTGTGCATTCTGTGTGCGCGTTGTACTGATTATTGTCCTTTGTTTCTGTCACTGTGTTCGCGTGTTGATCCTTTCATTGTAATTATTCGACTTTAGATGCGGCCTTGTTTTGTTTTGCTTGTATAATTAATCCATCATTAAATTACCATGCTCGGACAGTGACGCTTAATGCTCTCCTCCGCCGCATGCGCCGGTTCGCGCTGACCCTGCCTCGAGACGCACCGCGGGCTTACGCGCGCGGCAGTGCATTGCTTGAGCTGAGCAAGCGCGCGGACGCGACGGCCCCATTCTCTGCGCGTCGAGTGCTCGAACCACGGCGCGGGGTTGCTAGCGGCGGGGCCGCTGTTAGTAGTAGTAGGAAACCCCCAACCCCCGTTTAAGAAAGGTTAAGAAGGATCCTAAAAAGCCATGTAGTATCGGGCCTCTCCATATCCACATTAATCGATATCTGTTTGTGTACGAAAGCATCTCTGATGTACGATTCCACGTGGACAGGCTGATCCGTCGCTGCCTAAAACCACATTGATGATGAGTGGGTTTTAATGGCGCAAGGGCCAGGCTTGGCCAAAGAGCGCCATTTCAGTGATCCTGTATAACAAGCGAGTTAAAAGCATTCGATGGTTTGGTGTTAGGGGCTGTAGAGTGGCCTAAAATTCAATCGCTGTAAAGAAGCATAAAAAGGTAGATGCTATAAAATTATGGCGGTGATACGCATGATGGTCTACGGTGATAATGTGAGCATAAAATTACCGCAAATGCCTGCACAAGGCCTTTGTGCCCAAAGGCCGGGAGGCAAGTGCTCTCGGTTAAAATACTACCGCAGCAACGTCCTCTGGCAGGAGGCCGTGCTACGGATGTCCGGGGTATATAACATAAAAACTGTGAATGTCTCTAAAAAATGGCAACAACGCTTCCTGCTTAAAAATAGGTTCCCTGCCAAGGAACATCGACGGGTGTAATGGCAGCCGCTGTCGCTATGGCAAGGGAAAATGTTTTTTCCTGAGGCCCTCTAGTTGGGTACACTGGAGAAGGACACTGAGCACACTTAATGGTTCACCGCATTTTTCGCACATCGGCGGATCGCCGCCTGACAGAAGGTGTGTGTGTGTACTGCATGTGTGTCCTATCCTCAGTCTGCAGAGTGTGACGTGTACGACGCATATTAGAGACTAGCGGCCATTTACCTATATGGGGCTTGATAACGTACTTTATTTTCCGTTCGCCTGTCCCATAAGTGCTGCCAGTAAGCTCTCACTTTTTTCCTTATGAAGGAAGGGCTTCAGATCCATTGCAGGGAAGGCTCGGGAGTAGTTGCCTGCTTTTGCATGGACAGATGTTGCTAGCCTTTAATCTCGGGGTGCCCTGGCACCCAGCAGAGCACCACTTCCTTCGTTGTATATGTCGTACAGAGACTTGCATACAGAAACATAACTACAGGATATTTGTACCTATTTAAAGTTCTCACAGCCTTGACAACACTCAAATAATCTGTATATTAACTGGCCTTGGTATATTTGACCGTGTAGTATGTTTAACCGCTGCTAGTATAGCATACGCCTCCGCTATAAAAATGATGATGATATGTAGTTTTTATAGGCGCACGGGCCAAGTGTGCCCAAAGAGCGCCATTTCACGTAATGTGGTGATAGTGGTGACTTACAATGACAAGGTGCAACATGGCCGTAAAGGGGCCTAAAATCAGATCGCTGTAAATAGCGTAAAAATATAGGGAATAAAATTATGACATTGACAGGTGCGGTGGTCTACGGTTCTTGACGTGATATCTATGACGCTAAAAACTGGAGTAGTCATGACAGTGACATAAGATATTTACAATGATGATGCTGTTCTACAATGAGATCTTCGGTTATAAAAAATCATCCTTGGAGAGCACTACTGCCTCCTAAGAGCCCTTGATCGCAAGGGCCTGGGGGCGAGTGCATACGATCACCGCCGTAGCAGCAGCCTCAGTGAAGAGGCCGTGCTACGAGTCCCTTGCCTTTATGACGTCCAATACACCAACATCTTTCAAAATGTTCAGGACTATCTTGTTTTCAAATAGGGGGTGTGGGCCTAGAAACATTAAAGGGTGAAATGGCGTATGTATTCTGTACCCTAAAGAAAAGTGCCTTCTCCTCTCAGGCTCCAACTCTCGACACTCAAGCAAGACATTGAGGAAAAGTGAGCGTCATGCCAGATTTAGTCCACGTGGGAGGCTCACCAACGGTCAGCAGGTAGGAATGTGTGCCATATGTATGGCCGAACCTGAGCCTACAGAATTAATCTTGCGGAACCTTTTCTATATATAGCCTAATTAGATGGAGTTTATTTGATGTCTCAGAATCCCACATGTGCTGCCAATAGGTACGAATACGTTTACGGATATATGGTTTCGTATCGGAGGCAGCAACCGGCATGGAGACGTTACCTGCTTTGCGCTCGACTGATGTGGCAAGTTGGTCTGCTTGAACATTACCCTCTATATCCCGATGCCCTGGCACCCAACAAATAACCACAACCTGACTGGACGCGTACATTGTGCACAAGAGACGGTACAGCAATACTATCACGGGGTTTCGGTATCTTTTCAGGGATGTCAAACATCTGACAACGCTCAGCGAGTCTGTATATATGTGATTTTTGTATTTTCGTTTTCTTAATATGTGTCATGGCCGAGAGCACCGCGTAAGCTTCCGCGGTAAATATGCTTGTCTGCGGATGCAGGACGTCAGCCTCCGAAAAGGACGGCCCAACCGCTGCGTATGAAACGCCAGAAGATGACTTGGATGCATCTGTATAGAACTCGGAACAAGCACATTTATGTTGTAGTTCAAGGAAGTGCATTTTTATGTGTGAAGGCGGAGCATGCTTTGACACATATAGAAAGGAAAGGTCAGTGATGATAACCTACCACTTCCACGGCGGGAGGTGTGGAGGAGGTGGCAATATATTGTGCTGAAGGATTTGGACGCCCATTTCTTCGGCCACATTTCTCACACGTAACGAAAAAGGCACTCTTAGCGTTCGACGATTGCTGAAGAGTCGCGAGCTGTACAAAAAATTGATAATGGTGTGTGTGGGATGTTCACTGTTTGCGTTGACTTTAAAATGATATATTATCGTTGAGTACGTTCTCTGCAGACGGAGTGACCACTCGTGTGATTCTACGTATAGGCTTTCCACAAGGCTCGTCCTGAAAGCACCTGTGGCAAGACGAATGCCTAGGTGATGGACAGGGTTCAACATTTTGAGCGCACTTGGTGTAGCAAAGTGATATATTGTGACGGAGACGCAAGAGCGATGAAATGGTTATTTAGAATGTTGGCGAAACCGACAAAATGGCTGAAGGCACACACGCGCGCAAGCGTCAAGAACACTGGTCGTCGTTCTCAGTTCGTATTGTTTAACACTTGTCCGCTCTCCACCGCTTCGTAACATCACTCTCCCGCGGCGGAAGCGCCGTCACGGCGCTTGCGAAGACGACGAGACACTAGCGGAGCAGTACGGCTTGAGTCGTGAAACATGAACAACGTCGGTCTGCTGCGAGGAGGTCGAAGAGGCGGGGGCGAGTGGCGCTATCTCGTAGTCGACGTCACTAAGCAGGCGCAGAACTTTGTAAGGCCCGGTATAACGGGAGAGTAGCTTTTCGGACAACCCGACGTGGCGGCGTGGTGACCAGAGGAGAACGAGAGAGCACGGCGTGAACTGGACACTCCTATGCTGGCTGTCGTAACGAACTTTTTGGTGTTGTTGTGACGAGGAAAGGCGATCGTGCGCAAGTTGACGAGCGGCACGGGCTTGAGTAATGGCCCCGCTGGCGTATTCAGTCAACAACGGTGTAGGTGAAGGAAGGAGGGTGTCAAATGGTAACTTTGGGTGCCTGCCGAATAGTAGGTAAAACGGTGAAAAACCAGCAGTATCATGTCGGCACGAATTGTACGCAAAGGTAATGAATGGGAGTGCTTTGTCCCAGTCGTCAGGTGAAACGTACATTGATAACATCTGAGTGAGCGTTCGGTTGAGGCGCTCGGTCAATCCGTTCGTCTGCGGATGATAAGCGGTGGCAAGCTGGTGTTCCGTGGAGCACGCACGGAGGATGTCATCGACGACACGGGAAAGAAAATATCTCCCGCGATCGGTAAGTAGCTGCCGAGGAGCGCCATGCTGAAGAATGATGTCGTACAAGAGAAAGTCGGCGACATCAGTGGAAGAACTGGTTGGCAACGCCCGGGTGATGGCAAAGCGGGTGGCATAATTTGTTGCGAGGGCAACCCATTTGTTTCCTGAAATAGACGTACGAAATGGGCCTAGCAGGTCCAGGCCAACACGCGAGAACGGTTCTAGAGGTATGTCGATAGGATGTAGGAGGCCGGACGGAAGGGTAGAAGGGCGCTTGCGGCGTTGGCACTGGTCACAAGCAGCGACATAACGTACCACAGAGCGATACATGCCAGGCCAGAAAAAACGGCGCCGCACGCGATCGTACGTGCGGGAGACACCTACGTGGCCAGCTGTGGGTACGTCGTGAAGTTGGTGAAGAACACTGGATCGTAGATGTTCAGGTAAGACAAGCAGAAGTTCAGGCCCATTGGTGCTGAAGCTACGACGATACAGGATGTTGTCGTGTAATTCGAACAGGCGAAGAGAAGGATCTGGTTCTGAAGACGTTAGGCTGTCGATGATGGATCGTAACGAGGCGTCTCGTTGCTGTTCGCTTCGGATGTCGCCCAAAGCACGAATGGAGAGTACGCAGGTGTCTGAGTCAGGGTCAACGACGTCGGGAGCATCAACGGGGTGACGTGATAAACAGTCTGCATCTTGGTGCAGGCGTCCCGACTTGTGATGCACAGTAAACGAGTATTCCTGGAGTCGAAGTGCCCATCGAGCGAGACGGCCAGACGGGTCCTTGAGTGACGAGAGCCAGCAAAGGGCGTGGTGTTCGGTAACGACGGTAAATGTGCGACCATACAAATAAGGGCTAAATTTCGTCACTGCCCACACCAAAGCCAGGCATTCACGCTCAGTTATTGAGAACTTCTGTTCCGAGGTCGAAAGAAGACGGCTGGCATAGGCGATTACTCTGACCTTACCGTGCTGTTTTTGGCCAAGGACAGCGCCTATTCCATGGCCACTACCATCAGTTCGAAGTTCTGTGGCCGACGAGGGATCGAAATGGGCCAGTATTGGTGGCGTAGTGAGCAAATGAATGAGGGCAGAAAAGGAGTCTGCCTGCTCTAGGCCCCATACGAAGGGAACGTCCTTTTTCAAAAGATCAGTAAGCGGTCGGGCTATGTCCGCGAAGTTTTGAACAAAACGACGGAAGTATGAACATAGCCCCACAAAACTTCGGACGTCCTTGGTTGAGCACGGCACAGGAAATTCCCTCACAGCCCGCACCTTATCGGGATCCGGTTGAACACCCGCAGGACTCACAAGGTGTCCAAGTATAGTGAGCTGGCGCCGTCCGAAACGACACTTGGCGGAGTTGAGCTGGAGACAGGCTCTGCGAAAGACATCAAGAACGGCCGACAGACGTCGGAGGTGGCTGTCAAACGTAGGTGAGTAGACGATGACGTCGTCTAGGTAACACAAGCAGATGGACCACTTATATCCTCGAAGCAAGCAAGCTTGTGGTTGTGTCCTAGTGCATTCTTCGCAGGAGGAAGTTGCAGCCGTATTGGGAAGCCTGGCGAACACGGTGTTAATGCGCCGACTTTTAGCCTGCTCAAAGCGTCGACACTCTTTGATGACGGCGTCTACAGTCGAGTAGTTCTTACACATTAAAAGGTTGAAGGCGTCGTCTGCAATCCCCTTTAGAATGTGGCCAAATTTATCGGTCTCCGGCATCTCGGCGTCGGCTTTACGGCACAGTGCTAACAAGTCTTCTATGTACGAGATGTAAGACTCCGTAGACGTTTGCGCACGAGACGCGAGAGCTTTCATCGCTGCTAACCTACGCCCGACGGGCTTCCCGAACAAGTCTAGCATCTTCTCTCTACAGATGTCCCAGCTTCCGAGTTCAGCTTGGTGGTTTTCAAACCACACTTTCGCAGTTCCTTTGAGGTAGAAAATCAGATTGGCCAGCATGAGAGTAGGGCCCCATCGGTTGAGCGTACTCACGCGTTCGTAATCTGCCACCCAGTCCTCGACGTCCACATCATCAGAACCACCAGAACCGCTGAACGTGCCAGGATCCCGAGGATGCGTGAGTACGAGCGTTGAAGCCGCGGGGGCGGACTCAGGCGCTGTTTCTTCCGCCATGGTAGAGGGACCCTCCAAACGACGACCGCTGCGAAGTTCCGTTGCGAAGCGTGTCGTACCCAGCACCTTCCACCAAATGTGACGGAGACGCAAGAGCGATGAAATGGTTATTTAGAATGTTGGCGAAACCGACAAAATGGCTGAAGGCACACACGCGCGCAAGCGTCAAGAACACTCGTCGTCGTTCTCACTTCGTATTGTTTAACACTTGTCCGCTCTGCACCGCTTCGTAACAATATTATAGACCCATAAGCTAGACGCGATCGTACCAGGCTTTTATAGAGATTCAAGAGCCACTTAGTGTCACTACCCCACGTAGTGCGAGATAATACCTTTAAAACCTCCATGACATTTATGCACTTAATTGTAAGGTGTCTTATGCAAGGTACAAATGTAAGTTTGTGGTCGGATTTGACGGGTACACGCTGACCGTTTAGGTCAATGTCGGGTTCAGGATGCAGACCTCTTTTTCTAGTGAAAAATACACAGCTGCTCTTCTACGGGTTTTAATTGAAACCATTTTCATCGGCCCATTTGACCACCTTGGTCAGGCCAAGCTGGACCTGTCGCTCGCATATTGCGGCATTGCATGATTTAAATCCTAATTGTATGTCATCGACATACGTACAATAAAATATGTTTGGAGGAATACACAAACGCAAGGAGTTTATTTTTACAATGAACAAAGTGCAGCTGAGCACCCCACCCTGTGGCACTCCCGTTTCTTGCACCAACGGCCACGATAACACGCTGCCGACGCGAACACGAAAGGTTCGATCAGACAGATAACTTTCTATAATGTTTAGCTTATTACTTGTTATACCAAAGTGTGATGAGTCAATAATTATCCCAAACCGCCAGGTTGTGTCGTATGCTTTCTCCATGTCTAGAAACGCAGAGAGGCAAAACTGCCTACGTACAAAAGCTTTGCGGATTTGTGTTTCAATGCGCAGCAAATGATCAGTCGTGGATCGGCCCTCGCGAAATCCGCACTGATATGGATCAAGTAGTTTACTCGTTTCGAGGAAATGCATCAGTCGGTAATTTACCATTTTATCGAAAAGTTTGCACAGGCAGCTGGTAAGTGCTATTGGCCGATAACTGGACACGGAGCAATGATCTTTGCCCTGCTTTAGGATAGGAATTACCACCGCCTGTTTCCAGGCAGACGGGATCTTACTGGAAAGCCACACTGCATTGTACAGAGAAAGGTGGGTTTTTCTTGCCTCAGACGGAAGTTGCTTTAGCATTTCATAGACTATTGTATCAGGACCTGGGGCAGTTTTATTGCAACATTTTAGTGAGGCGAGCAGCTCAGCTAAGCAGAATGGTTGGTTGTACGCTTCTTTTCCACTGCACTTTCTTTTTATGTTTTGCCCTTCAATCCTTGTTTTGTGGGGTTTGAATGCTTTGCTGCAGTGCGATGGGCTTGACACCTGTTCAAAGTGCGCACCGAGGAAGTTCGCCTGGTCTTCCCAGCTTTCCCCTTGTGTGTTTACTAATGGATTTGAATACGTATGCTGACCTCCTACCTTCCTAACTCTATTCCAGACTTTGGCATCATCAGTATACGATGATGCCTGACAGAAACTTTTGCCATCTTGCTCTCCTGGCCCGCCGGCGCGTTCTTCTGCCCTCGGATTTAACCGCCTTAAAATTAAATTTTCTTCAGTGGGTGAGTTGCGTAGCAGGCTGACGCTTTATTTTGTTTCCTTCGAGCATCGCGACATTCACTGTTCCACCATGGAACACGGCGTTTGCTTGGCGTACCCCTTCGTTGACATATACATTTGCACGCAGCATCCACGATGACAATTGTAAAGTGTTCGACCGCAGCGTAAATTGTCAACGACGACACCTCGGCCCATGAAACAGTGCTAGTGAGAGTCCGAAATTTTTCCCAATCGGCTGTGTCGACGTTCCACCGGAGAGTCTATGGAGGAGATTCTGTTTCTTTAAGTGTTTTCAGTAAAGTGGGGAAGTGGTCGCTGCCGTAAGGATTCTTCGCCACCTCCCACTTAAAGTGAGTGAAAATGGACAGGGATGATAGGCTTATGTCTATGGAGGAGTAACTGTTGTTTGCAAAATTGTAGTAGGTGGGTTCCTTTTAATTGAGGAGACACGCACCAGAACACAAAAGAAACTGTTCAATAGGATGTCCCCGCGCATTCACACGAGAGTCGCCCCACAAGCTGCTGTGTGCATTGAAATCGCCAAGAACTAAGTACGGTTCTGGCAATTCATCCATGAGTGAGTTTAATTCGTGTTTGTGTAGTATATAAGTAGGGGGTATGTATACCGAGCAGATTGTAATAAATTTGTCGAGGAGTACAGCTCGAACTGCCACTGCCTCGATGGCCGTTTGGAGACGTAGGGGCTGACATGCCACGCTCTTGTGCACTATAACGGCAACACCTCCTGTTGATGCAATGGCGTCATCACGCTCTTTCCGAAAAGTGACATATTGCCGGAGAAAATTTGTGTGTTTGTAGTTCAGGTGTGTTACCTGAACACACAGCACTTTTGGAATGTGGACCTTAACGAGCGTCCTTTGGCCCAAACTGCAGCCGTGAAACATCGAATAGATACTGGCGACGCCTCTCCTATTCATAGACGTCCGTATCGGGCGTCTGCTGCCGAGCGTTAAGTCATTCAAGCAGAAGTTAAGAAGATGCTTACCAAGAACATCATTGAACCGTCATGCAGTCCATGGACCTCACCCGTCGTATTGGTTAAAAAGAAAAGATGGCTCCTGGCGTTTTTGCGTAGACTATCGGCACCTCAACAAGGTAACAAAAAAGGACGTGTACCCGTTACCACGTATTGACGACGCCCTTGATTGCCTCCATGGTGCTCGTTACTTCTCATCTATTGACCTTCGCTCCGGCTACTGGCAGATTGCTGTGGACGACCTAGACCGCGAAAAAACTGAATTTGTCACACCTTACGGTTTATTTGTGTTCAAAGTGATGCCATTCGGTCTTTGCAACGCGCCAGCTACATTTGAACGCATGATGGACTCACTCCTTCACGGATTTAAATGGTCCACATGTCTGTGTTATTTGGACGACGTTATAGTATTCTGGTCGACCTTCACGACTCACCTCGAGCGCCTGTCAGCAATCCTGGGCGTTTTTCGCCGAGCCGGTCTGCAACTTAATTCGTCAAAGTGCCATTTTGGCCGTCCCCAGATCATCGTGCTTGGGCACCTCGTAGATGCTAGCGGGGTACAACCGGACCCAGGCAAAATCTGTGCTGTTACGAACTTCCCTCTTCCCCAGTGTGCCAGGGATGTACGCAGCTTCGTCGGGCTATGTTCGTATTTCCGCCGCTTTGTGATGAATTTTGCGATGATAGCGCGGCCACTGACTGAGCTCTTCAAGAAGCATGCTCCTTTTGTGTGGGGCGAACCACAGGCTTCTGCGTTCGCTCAGCTCATACGCCTACCTTACAACGCCGCCCCTATTGGCCCATTTTGACCCTTCTGCACCAGCCGGAGTTCGTACCGACGCCAGTGGCCACGGCATCGGTGCAGTTTCGCACAACGGCAGCGCGGTAGCGACAACGTTATCGCTTACGCCAACAGGCTCCTCTCACCGTCAGAACGCAACTACTCCATTACTAAGCGCGAGTGCCTAGCACTTGTTTGGGCAGCCGCCGAATTCCGCCCATACTTATACGGACGATCCTTCTCGGTCATCACAGACCATCACGCGCTCTGCTGGTTGTCCTCCCTGAAAGACCATACAGGACGACTTAGCTGATGGGCTCTGCGCCTCCAAGAATATTCCTATTCGGTGATATACAAGTCCGGCCAGCTGCACAAGGACGCCGATTGCTTGTCCCGTTACCCGGTCGACAGGCCCGACGGTACCTCCAGCGATGTCAGTAGCATTTTTTCTGTCTCTGCCTTTACTAATATCGCAGACAAACAGCACCGAGATCTCTCTCTTGGAGCACTCATCGACCGCCTGCAAGCATCGCCGAATGACGCTTCTGTGCGCCGGTACGTCCTCAAGGACGGCATCCTATACCACCGTAACTTCCACTCAGACGGGCCCGAACTACTTCTGGTGGTCCCCAGACAGCTACGTCGCACTGTTCTCTTCGAACTTCATGACGCACCCACTGCAGGGTACTTACGTGTATCGCGCATGTACGACCGCATCCGCCGTCGCTTTTACTGGCCCGGACTCGCTCGGTCAGTCCGACGTTACCTTGCTGCCTTCGATTGCTGTCAGCGTCGAAAAACTCCTCAAGTCCTAACTGCTGGTTATCTCCAGCCTATAGACATTCCCGTGGAGCCGTTCTTCCGCGTAGGGCTTGATCTCCTGGGCCCATTCCCAATATCATCCTCCGGGAACAAACGGATAGCCGTCGCTACGGATTACGCCATCCGTTATGCCATCACGCAGGCTCCTCCGACCAGTTGTGCCACCGATGTCGGATTTTCTCCTGCGTGACATCATCTTGCTTCACAGCGCTCCGCGACAGCCGCTCACTGACCGTGGCCGTAACCTCCTTTCGAAAGTAATCGACGACTTACGTTCTTGCTCCACCACACAAACTGACCACCTCCTACCATCTTCAAACAAACGGTTTGACGGAACGCTTGAACCGAACTCTCACAGACATGCTTTCAATGTACGTCTCGAAAGACCACCATTATTGGGACGTTGCTCTGCCTTATGTCACGTTCGCGTATAATTCTTCCCGTCACGACACTGCCGGATTTTCTCCATTTTATCTGTTGTATGGACGCGAACCGACCCTGCCCCTTGACACCACTGTTCCACTGGAGGCCACCTCAGTGACCGAGTACACGCGCGACGCCATTGCTCTGGCCGACCATGCACGCCAGATCGCCCGTACTAGGCTGAAGGCTTCGCAAACCGCACAGCGCCATCACTACGACGTCCGGCACCGCGATGCACACTTCTCGCCTGGTGACCTCGTACTCCTGTGGTCACGCCCCGCCACGGTGGTCTAGCGGCTAAGGTACTCGGCTGCTGACCCGAGGGTCGCGGGATCGAATCCCGGCCGCGGCGGCTGCATTTCGATGGAGGCGAAATGTTGAGGCCCGTGTGCTGTGCGATTTCAGTGCACGTTTAAGAAGAACCCCAGGTGGTCGAAATTTCCGGAGCCCTCCACTACGGCGTCTGTCATAATCAGAACTGGTTTTGGGACGTAAAACCCCACATAACAACTCCTGTGGTCACCTTCTCGCCATGTCGGACTGTCCGAGAAGCTGCTTTCCAAGTACACAGTTCCTTAGCGCGTGCTCCGCCAAGTGACGCCCGTAACCTACGAGATTGCCCCGGTCAATGCCTCCTCGCCCTCTCCTGTCGGGTCCTGCGACACAGTACACGTCAGTAGGCTCAAGGCCTACCACACTGTTTCGGAGCCATGATAATCGACACGCCGAGACGGCGCTTTTGACGCCGGGGTGTAGTGCTACAGAACCGTACCACCGACCGCCAAGAGGCGAATAGAGAAAGACGACGAGGAGGACGTTTTAGCGAGGCTTGCTAGGGCTGCTGCTTCATGGCCAAGCGCCTCAGCGTTTCTTTGTAAATACATCTGTACGTAGCTTCGCCTCTTGCGTCTTTCAACGTAACATTATTATTATTATTATTATTATTCGGGCGAATGCTTGAAGCTTTCTACCTCTCATGGTTTTGCGCCTTCTTTGGGACCGGCGAGCGCAACTCCAACTTACTGCAACTGCACGCCACACACACCGGATCATAGCCTATGCGGCTGTTCTGGAAGACTGCCCTCCCTGGGCACTGGAAAACCAGCTAAGTGACAATGCGCCGTCCGCCTCGCGCGCTTCCTTCAAGTACAAACCAACTCTAAACCACACTACACTGTTATCTGCAATGAAGTGCTGGGCACTCCTTTCGACAGAGTAAACGGCTGTCCCATATTTCACTCTCTTTTCTTGAGCGCTGGGCACTCTCTGTAGCCCAGAGTGCACACGCTCTCTCGCAGAGTTCTGTCACTCTGGCTGAAGGGGAGTGAAGCAATGTTTCTCCGCTGGAGTTCGAGCACTCTTTCCAGGACGTAACGGAAAAAAAAGAAGAAAGAAAATGGCAAAACCAGGCTTTATATCGTACCATGCAACAGCGAACAAGCCAAGAGCACGTGCCTAAACGAGAGATCGCATATATAGAGCATGCATCCATGCACAACGCAGACACAACGCAGCAACGTTAACGATATAAACACACCTTGCACAAAGCATTCAGAGTGTCTCGACTTTTCCCTGCATTGCCAGTGGGAACAGCGGTGTTCGGGGTAATTAGGCAAGAAATATGGACAGAATTCAGGCAAACAGCTGATAACTCTTCGGGGTATTGAGTACACCGACCTGTTAAAACAAAAGAACATAATATTCAACGTCGATACAATTAGCCAATACCTTTATCAGCTGTTTTCCTCGCGCCAACAGCGCCGAGCACACGTACGGTGCGATGCGGTGCGGCTGGTCCAGCGTAGCGGCACGCGTGATCGCATTATTTTTCAAGGTGTAAAAGGAATCCTAGACAATGCTCAATCGGAAATAAAAATGAAAAGAAAAAAAAAGCTCGCCATGAACCAGCAAATGCGGAAAGGGAGCCGATGCGTGTACGCACGGCACTTGTATCACTCGTCGATACCACCGCCAAAGTAAACACTCAGACACTAATTGGCATTGCCGGTATCACAGGGGCACTTCAGAAGACAAATCGAAAAAAATCTAGAACATACGCCACGTCGAAAATAAGAAAACACAAGATTGGAACACGGGTACGCACGCACAGCAAGCGGACACCATACCGATCTCGTCACAACACTGTCTGCCAGTTCTCTTTTTCGCGGAGTTATATATCTACCAAGTGGTTTGCTACTCGCCTTCTGAACCTGAGAGGTTTGAAGTTTGATCGGTATGAGTATGAGTTTCCGTTCGGTAAATGCAGAACTTGCGAGGCGGTGAGAAGACCACTGCAAAACACTGCTTATTCTTCACATCGTCGTGTCATGCCGCAACCACGTTTTTATAAAGTGGTGCTCACTTTCGTGCTACTATACGCATTTCATATGTTTCGTTCGCTAAGTGTACGCAATCATCTGCCTAAAAGCAAGCCACCTCGGCTCGCCATACTCAAGCATGCGTATTCCATATGCATGTGCTGTTCAGCAATTTTGATTAATTGCGCGTGAGCCGCACGCGTCTACTGGCACCAGCGCGTTCTTAGCGGTTCAAAAACCACCTGCATTCGCATACAAAAGCTGCCTACGTAACTAGGTACCTAACCAACATAACATGTACGTGTGTAACCTATCGTGCGCTACACGCACTGGCAGCGGCGTTTCCACATCGATTTGGCAATCAGCTGTTTGGGCAATTAAGTACATACCTGCGCACATTGGGCTGTTTGGTGCGACATACAGTGGTCGTGTTTGCTGTACTCAGCTACTAAATCTGGTCATCGGCGACAGCTACCTTCCTTGCTCATTACGCCTATTTTTGAACAGCATGTGGCCACCAAGACGAATGAGCAAGGCGTGCCGCAAGGTGAAGCATAACCTACGCAAGACAGGTCTCAGTTTTAAAACCAAGGCTTTCGCATTTCTCAGTTGCAAACGTCGGCGTAAGACCTCTTGCATAGATGCTGTGGTATGAATGTTTAGAAAAAAAAATCTGCTTATAACTTTCTTTGTATGTATGAATGAAGTTGTTTGTATGTGTATGTACGTACCCTGTTCTGCACTGAAATGACCCATCCCCACAAAACAAGCGATTCCTATACAATTTTTTGTCACAGGATGACAACGCAACGCTTGTTGGCAACTGAAGCTTTCACAAACTAAGCAGGAACATGTGATTGACGGTCATATGCGGAGATTTTCAAAGCTGAAAGTCACTGGCATGTAGTCTCACATATTGTACTTCATGCTTAAGTTTGTGTTACACTTATGCGCGCTAATCTATGCTATGACTGATAAATGGACAACCAGTCGTTCTTTGAAGATCCCTATTTATTCACTTGCATGACCCACTTCTTTCGTACAGCGTTACAAGAAATACCTGTTAAGTATCCTTGGTACAACTTCAGCAGTAATGATCACAGATCACTATTTTAGTAATTTATTTTCACTCACAAGTTTTATTCTTTGGTTCCCATGCTTGAAAAAGTGTGCCACCACAAAAACACAACAAATGTTTGTTCTAATATTTTTATTAGATTCAGAACCGTAACAACTATCATGTCAGTGAAAGATATACATTTCCATAACATGCACAAAACTGTTGTCAAACATTGAACACATGGAACAATAATGTCTACAATAGAGCATGAATAACTCAGTAATTTGATACAGTAAAACAGTGTGAAAGAACTGTACTGATATGATTTGAATGTTACTATGATGCTCAGTGGCGCACAAATTGCTTAACAACAATGTACCAACGTGTTTGTGATTTCCATCTGTTACAAAATGGACAAAGTACATAGAGTCTGCCAACAGACAAAGGTAACTACATAGGCTAAGTCTAGCACCACTCTTTAGAAATATGCGACAGCATACAAACACGTCTTCTTATAGAAGTTCAAATCGTAATCCATACGAGCACTGAGCAACGCACACCATTTACAAGTTGCAAGCGTCCTTTTTCTCTCAGCATTTACTCAGGTATCTCAAGCTAATACATATTCCTCGAGGAAAGCTGCAAAACTCTTTGGCATTTCACACGTACATACACGCACACACATATGCAGAGAGAGAGACAGAAAGGAAGGCAGGGAGTTTAACTAATACACAACTACAGCTCACTTATAATCCCAGCACCAATAATGGGCATGCCTACATCAGTGCACTCAACCCTTTACGTGCTAGCTGGGGCCATCAGTTGTCACCAGATGAATTGTTAAATGTGAAGCATTTCTTGGTGAACATAGTTACTATCTATCTACCTCATTTGGCTGGTAGACCCAAATATTTTGGAGGTAAGGTACAAATGTGTGACTAACACGAATGACAAATATTTTATGTTGCTAACCTGATATACTCGTCATATATGTCATGATTAACAATACTGCAATCATGCATAGCTCACAACCGTAGTTCTTGGACCACAGTATGCGAGTATGCGCCACAGGTGTTTGGATTTGATAAGGCCTATGTCAATCAAGGACCAACAAAAATAGATGCATGAAACACCGTGGCTGTAGGGATCGAACCCACGACACTGAGCGTTGCATGAACTTTTCTGCACCTCACACGGCGCATTGCTTCCAGGATCGTCACACATTTTGCTGTTCACGATTGGCACAGAATAGCCGACTTATGCACCTCCGCTCTTAAACCACGAGAGGAACACCATTTCTCGTAGCTTGCGTTTGAAATACAGACATAACACACACACGCAGGCACGCACGCACAGCCTACGAAGCGGTAGGGGGGAATCGAAGACGGGCCCTCAAGGTGCCAAGCAGGCGTGCTACAACTACGGCGGCTCCTCCAACGCGGTTAGAGTAAATAAACCTATTGCACCAGCAGTTGATCTGATGGTGCTTATGTTATGTGAATTGCACTTCTAATGCATGATGAGCACTATCATTGCAACACACGTGTCTGTATGGTATTGTGCAACTTTGCTCGATACCGCAGCAGTACCTCAACAAACAATGCTTATGGCACTTGAACGCACCGTATAGTGCATTTTTCTTCGACCAACTAGACATTTGTGCTATGGGCTAATGTGAGTATCAATATTACACCGTACCATGAGCTACCACTCAGTCGCCGTACTGTCAACATTCCTGGCTAGCCCACGTTAAGCATACATCTTGAGTGGAAATTCATGCATTTTGCACAAGGACCTTGATCCTACTCATAACACTTCACTGAATGACAAAGACTTCCTCACTGGCAAGTTCTTTGCAGACTGCTTCACATGTCGCCGATTCACACAGTGTGGGTGACCTGCAGGATTTTTTCTTGCTTAATATTAATGCTACAGTTCATAGTTCACGCCTAACTACCCTATTGAAAATAAATGAATACGAAGCACCATGGCTGGAAAGTCCTTTTGACCTAAGCAATGACGTGCATTTAAGTATTGCCTACATTGAAGCAAATTAGTGAGTAGCATGAGCTTAAACGACAGCTCAGCAGGCTGTGAAGCAGTCAGGGTTTAATGAAGGCTGAGTTGAAGGAGTTTCCACAGGGTCTTCAGAAGGTGCAATGTTTTCAGCAGTTGAGTATTTGCAAATACTTGCCAGCAGTTTGTGCATAGCCTGCGGCACAAGTCCTATTTTTCATTCATAGTCTGAAAGGTATGCGAATTTGATACAGCACATTGTGAGGCGCAGAGGAGCCTTCCCACGACCCATCTTATGGACAAAGTCGTGGCCAGCAACTCTCGCTGCTTCACCGGAAGAATCCTTCGGGAAAAGATACGAAATAAGGAGGTCCATTAGACATTTTGTGCACGTGAAAACGAAAGCTTCATTGAAAATGTTTACTTCACTTCTCTTATAGCAGTCTAGTTTTTTAACACGTTACACTGAAAAGTGACGTGCTGGTAAGTACTATGTAGTTTGTTGTCAGCTTCGTACTTGCTGTGCGGCACACAGATTTATACGAAATGCACAAAGGCGAAGAAACGCGAAACAAAGTTACATGTGCACTTTAAAATGGTCGGCAATGTTAGTAAAGTCTATCACGCACATGTTGCACTACACATGTTGCACTAAAGCGTCTTGTCAAATTCCGCTCCAGTGTTACTACACGCCAGTAATATGGGGAATGTGGACATATTGTCCTGCTGAGGAGGAAAAACAAAAGAAGTGATTATCGGAACTGAGCGAATGTTAAAAATATGAGTTAAATGCACATATAAAGACATGACGATGTGACGAACACATCGGCTGCTGACCGGAATGACGAGGATTAGATCCCGGCCACGGCGGTCGCATTTTCGAAGGAGGCGAAAGTGCGAGAGGCCCGTATACTGCGCGTTAACAGTGTACATAAAAAAAACACCGGATGGTCAACACTTCCGGAGCCCTCCGCTACTGCGTGCCTCATGATCATATCGTGGCGTCAGCACGTACAGCACGAGCAATTATTATTTGCGATAGCCGCAGTCTTTGGCGTAAGTTAACATTCATCGAAAGCATGAAGTTGAAGCCTTCTCGCAAGAATTAACAGCTTACAACATTTTCTTTTTTAAGTGAAGGAGCGCTTTCGTGATCGGATCAACTGACTTTACGACGCCTCTACTGCCTTCACGGGTGTTCCTAAACGCGCTTTTAAGTCGCGTCGTCACTATATATGCGCGTAACACCTCTTTTTTTCCCTTTTAATTTCGCGTAGACAGCGCGCTGTATAGAACAACACGTACAGTCAAGTGCGTAATTATAGAGTACCACGTGAGCACGTGCGGAACTGCGCCGCTGCGCCTTCGGCTGCACGGCTCTGCCTGAGAGCGCGTACTCCGCACGCTCGTCCCATATCGCCCGCCAGCCTGCCCTCTCGCTAGTTTCAACGGCGCGCTCCTCAAAATGTGGGCGCGAGGTGTCTCTTCTGCAGTCGCTGTGAAAACAGTGAAAGAAGCCGAGCGCTGATGTGACGATAGCACATCATTTGTATTTGCGGGTTTCAGCATGCTCTGCTTAGTGCACGTTACTACTAGGAGGTCCGCGGCGTGATCACATTTTGTATGTCGAGTTAGGCCATCAAGAAGCTCAGCCAGCAGTGTTGTCTTTTGCGTTCTCATTCAACTAATGTGCGCAGTAATATTGGGTCCAAATTTGATGAGTCTATGCACACGGATGAAACCACCAAACGCCTAACAGCTGCAGAGAAAAGCCGAGGAAGAAACGTGAAAATAAATTCGGTTTATTAAAGCCAAATCTTTGTGCATTTCATTAGCCGCTGCGGCGCTCCAGTGGTTTCGATGCTCGGCTGACGAGACGAAAGACGCGTCTTCAAGTCTGGTCGCGCCTGTCGTATCTCGATATTTATTTATTTATTTTCATACTCTCAGGGCCCGAGGGTATTACAGAGTGGCTTAACAACGTGTTATGAAGTGTGAAAGCGGCAGGTTCTTTGATTGCAGCAACGGAGGCAGGAAGGTGGTTCCGGTCACTGCTTGTCTGTGGCAAGAAAGAAGCATAATAAGTATTAGTGCGGCACAAGGGAACCTTAACTTTAAGATGATGATGTAACCGCAGAGACACGTAGTCTGGAGGAAGGAAAAGATCGTTTTTGAGCACAGTAGATCGTTTTTGAGCACAGTAGCACAGTATGTGCTATGCCGGACAAAAGCATTTCGTCTTATTATTTTCAGTATGTCCCAAACACACTTGTAATGGTCAAGTAAACCCAGTAATATAAATCGCGCAATTTACACTGCCACTACCTTAAATATAGCTTATATTGTTTGACAGGCTGGCCGATTGCGTTATGAGGTGCTAGACTTGAAAAAGCTCTCAAGGTTAAAAATAAGAGCCTAACTTTCGGCACATTGCAGCTTCTGCATGCAAGTGTATTTTTTAAGACTGCAATATTTATGGTAGATGGAAAGATTCCATAACATGAAACTAACGTGAACAAGGTTGCACATTCAACATATGTCACTGCTTCAGAATAACTATGCTTTCACAAGAATGAACTTGCATTTGGCTGGTAGAGATGTCGATTGTACATGTTACAAAATCAACTTAAATTATTTGTGTGTGTTGCCTCTTCTGTCAACATTCGTTTGCATGCTGCACAATGAACCATACGCCTTACCACTATGGAAATCAATGTGCCGCAGGCACCGTTGTCACCAAAGTCTGTCACTGCAATGAGCCCATAACAGCTTGTGCTGTAAAATCATTCTTGGCCTGTGTTAGATAGGTTGGCTAGTGCATAAATACTGCAGCCCATTGTGCTAACTTGCTTTATCAACGATCTGCCATGTGCTCCCAAACAGCCTATCACTTTACTGGCACGAGCACTTAAAGTGAAAGTCGGTGCATTTTATATCTGCTGAAAAGGGGCGTCCTTCAGAACTTTTCCTGTTGTGTCTTGACTTCTGTAAATGTGTGTCTTTCATATACCTACACATTTTGCAAAATGAACTCTCTTTGAAAGTACACATGGCTGCATACATGATTCAATTGACAAACTTACAGTCAAGCATATAGAAAAAGGCAGTGTTCTTTATTCATTTACTTCACTATGTACCCTAAGGGTGCATAATGCCCTGTGTTAGGGGAATGACGCAGGGAGGACCATGTAACATATTCAATTAACATACAAAACACAAGAAAGCAACAGTGCACATACATAGCAATAGAACGTTGCAAAAACCAGGACATATTGGAAGATGTCACATAATCCAAATGCGAGTTTAAAAAACAGCACACAAATGATTGGTCCTCAGGACATAAGACACATACACACAAGTTCCTGAAACACATAAGTGTCATGTTCAGCTGCAATGTCATAACACAGGTAATTTCAATCAGCAGTCAGGCATAATATGAAATCATGTTTATCAGGATGTCTGTTAAATGTGTAATTAGCCTGAAGAGGTGAGCACAAAATTGTAGTCCAAAAGAAGGCGTTCAGAAAGAGATTGGTGTCGAGGACTAAATGGAGATGAAGTTTGAGAGAAAGTGAAACCTGCTACTTCGTAATGATCAGGCTTTTGCATTCAGCACTCCACTTTAACAACATGATGCTGGGCAAAATAGGAAAACTGAGAACCACAATTTTTTAAGGCTTCAAAGTCATAAAGGTAGTCTTCTTCTGGGTCCCATTAAGCTAACACATACTGAATCTAGGCTTATTGTAGTGCATGCTAGTTACCTTGTGTGGGGCAAAGCATGTTCTAAATTAAGTTCAATGAGACAGACAGCAGTTAGCAGATACACGGTTTTCATGTGGTTTCTCCAAGTCAGTTCCCTTCAGAAATGGAGGCCAAGGCACGGTAGACATCAGGTAGCCACCTCGCATCCTTTGGCTCTGCCCCGTCTGTCATCCAGTAATATAGCAATAAATTGGCACTTTTACATCAGATGTTCAAAGTTCCGCAGTCTTTCTGGTTCTATCAGGATTGTTTCACGCTTGTCTCTTGGCCTAGCATCTACAACATTATGTTGTGGATACTCATGGCACAGCGACCTATCTACAGGCCACGAGAGAACTTCACCAGCCTGACTGCCCCGCCATTTCCGAGGACATCACTGGAAACTTGCTAAAGTTCTACCAGCATTTTTAATCTTTTCTCGAACACACAACATAAAGAAAGGGACACAGCAACAAGTATAAAACACCATTGCTACTGCATGTTGCAGCATCAGACATTATTGAAGTCCTCGGCACTTTCAGATGCATGGAAATTTAAAAGAAAAATGGCTATGGCATGCTTCTTAAAAAGTTTGAGAGCTATTGTGAGCCAAGCACTAACAGACTTCTGAGCAGTGTGTTATGGATGCACATGCAGGCAGATGCAGGAGATGCACATGCAAGGTCAGGTGTAATTGAGCAGTACGCGGGATGTACTACACAATTCTACCATGACCTTGACGTGCCCCGTCTTCCATATCAAAGTTCGTATGGTCGAACTTAACTCCTTCCCACCCAGAATGTTATGATACACTCTCTGTACACACACTAACGGACAAGGATATCAACATCACAACACTTCACTTTACATAAATGCACCACAGAAATATTACTAATATAAAACATGCAACAAATGCAACGAGTACACTACAGCGTGCTCAATAAGGTCACTATAGTTCCTTTGTGCGCAATAAGCTGCCACCACGTGTTTTTCGAATGCGATGGCACTGAACAGGTTCGGCTGCACACACAGTCCACACAAGCACTAGCAGTATGTTCTGCATCACATGACATCAGCACATTTAGTAGTCCTACAGGTCAAGCCACTACCCCATACATTCCTTGGCCAACCATGTGACAACCCCTGGCGCAGGCGTTAGTCTTTTGTAATCGAGACAGGCTTCGAAGTACCAACACCACCTCATCCCTGCTCTGTGTATCTGTCGAGCCTCGAAAGCACATTGGCACATTTATTGGGGGAACTCTTAATGTGGGCAAACTCGATATCATATTTCCACAAAGCCAGGCTCCATCGAGTGAGACGGGCGCTTGAAGATGCTGATATTGTCACGCCGTGAGATGAGAAAGTGAAGTTTAATAAACTAGAAGGTCGGCTCGTACAGCTCAGACGCGGGGTAGCTCGAACTTCTTCCTCATCGACTTCTATGTCCAACCCCACGCGCCAACACCAGGTGGCATATGTCCCCCCCTTTAGAAAGCATCGACTCGATGCTTGGGAGACAAGAAAAATAACTAACACATGGGTAGACGGGTCAGCCAGCGGGAGTCAATGTCCATATTAGAAAGTGTGTATGGAAGTACCCAAGGTCGCCGAAGAGAAAAGGAAAGTAAATTTCGCACAGGAACACATGAACAACGGCGAACACAAACTACTGAGTGAAATACGGCTTCAGCCGTAAGACGTGCACAGTTTCGGGCCGAAGCTGTCGACGAGAAGGCATGCCACCGTCCGGAAGCACCTCGTATGTTACATCACCAACCCGTCTCACGACCTTGTACGGCCCGAAATAGCGGCTTAGGAGTTTTTCAGACAAACCCGGCCGTCGGATAGGTGTCCACACCCAGACTTGGTCGCTGGAACAATAAGCAACGTCTCGATGGCGGAGGTTGTAACGTCGTGCATCGGCGCCTTGCTGGTGGCTGATGTTTACGCGATCCAGTTGACGGGCTTCTTTGGCATACTGAGTGTATTCCTCGGTGCCTGGAGAAGGTTCGTCGCTTTGGTCGCACGGAAGCATAGCATCAAGCATCGTTTGAACGGTTCTCCCGTAAACAAGACGGAAAGGCCAAAATCGGGTCGTTTCCTGCGTCGCGGTGTTGTAGGCAAACGTGATGTACGGGAGAATCTCGTCCCAAGTTTTGTGCTGGACGTCCACGTACATTGCCAGCATATCTGCTATGGTTTTGTTCAAGCGCTCCGTTAGCCCATTAGTTTGCGGGTGGTACGTTGTTGCTTTGCGGCGACTCGTGCAGCTCAGTCTGAAGATGTCCTGAATCATTTGCGCTGTAAATGAGGTCCCTCTGTCTGTGATTACGCATGACGGGGCGCCATGCCGCAGGACGATCTGGTGTACGAAGAACTTTGCAACTTCAGAGGCCGTGCCGTGGGGTAGGGCTTTTGTCTCGGCATAACGGGTTAAGTAGTCCGTTGCAACGATGATCCACTTGTTGCCAGATGACGATAAAGGGAAGGGTCCGAGAAGATCCATTCCCACGAGGTCGAATGGTGTCTCGGGTGGTGAAATCGGTTGCTGTAGTCCTGCAGGTTTCACAGGCGGTGTCTTGAGGCGTTGACACTCGCGACGGCCTTTCACGTAGCGGTGCACACTAGATGATAGTCGCGGCCAGTAGTACTGCTGGCGAACTCGCGCGAGTGTCCGAGAATAGCCCAAGTGTCCTGACGTGGGCTCGTCGTGGCAAGCAAAAAGGATATCACTGTGCATATCGGTAGGCACAACGAGGACAAAGGCTTTGTCGCTGCCGCGGGCATTTTTCTTGTATAGAATGCCCCTTCTCAGATAAAACGAAGATAACTCGCGAGCAATGTGGAGGAAGGTGGGAGTTTTGGCCCTCAAGGTAATCGATAATGGGCCGTAATTCTGTGTCTGCTCGCTGTCTTGACATGAAGTCGGTATTAGTAACGGCTCCGAGAAACCAATCGTCATCCTCAGAGTGCAGAAAAGGGGAACTTACAGGTGCTCGAGAAAGCGCGTCGGCGTCTTGGTGTTTTCGCCCTGACCTGTACACAATCATGATGTCAAATTCCTGCAAGCGCAAACTCCACCGAGCAAGGCGGCCAGACGGGTCTCTGAGGTTGGCCAGCCAGCACAGCGAGTGGTGGTCAGTCACCACTTTGAAGGGACGACCGTATAGGTAAGGCCGGAATTTTGTCGTCGCCCACACGACTGCGAGGCATTCCTTCTCTGAAGCAGAATAGTTAATTTCAGCCCGAGAGAGAGTACGACTGGCGTAAGCGATGACGTGCTCAACGTGGTTGTGTCGTTGCACAAGGACAGCACCAAGGCCAATGTTGCTAGCGTCTGTGTGGATCTCTGTATGTGCCTCATCATCGAAATGGGCTAGTACAGGTGCCGACTGCATGCGTTGCCGTAGCTCTTCGAAGGCAGTCTGTTGTAGCGCGGTCCAGGCAAGAGCTACATCGTCTCGGGTGAGTCGCGTGAGCGGTTCGGATATCCTGGAGAAGTCGGCAATGAAGCGACGGTAATAGGAACACAAGCCAAGAAAACGTCATACTGCCTTTTTATCCGATGGAACAGGAAAGGCAGCAACGGCTGCACGTTTCTCTGGGTCGGGGCGAATGCCCTCTGCACTCACGACATGCCCGAGGCACTTCAGCTCTTCATAGCCAAAGTGGCATTTTTGAGGTTTCAGCGTCAGCTCAGCTGAGCGAATGGCTTCTAGGACCGTTTTGAGGCGTCTCAGATGTTCTTCAAAAGACTCGGAGAAAATAACCACATCGTCCAGGTATACAAGACAGCGAGAACAGTATCCATCATCCTCTGGAAAGTGGCAGGAGCAGAACAAAGACCGAAAGGGAGAACTCTGAATTCATAAAGGCCGTCTGGGGTTACAAACGCCGTCTTTTCTCGGTCTCGCTCATCAACCTCAATCTGCCAATAGCCGCTCTTTAATCAATGGATGAAAAATACTTCGCGTGCCGCAGCCTGTCTAGAGAGTCGTCGACGCGTGGAAGCGGGTAAACATCTTTTTTTGTAATGTTGTTTAGCTTCGTGTGATCAGCGCAGAAGTGCAGTGTTCCATCCTTCTTAACCAGGACGACTGGTGAAGACCACGGCTGCTGGATGGTTGAATGACGCCATCGTCGAGCATCTATTTTACTTGCGTTTGAATAGCCTCGCGTTCTTTAGCAGACACACGGTAGGGCTGTTGTCGGATTGCACGAGCATCGTTGTCGGTAATAATTCGGTGCTTGGTGAGTGGTGTTTGGCGGACTTTAGACAAGGAGGCGAAGCAAGACTTGAATTCCTTTAGTAGCTCGTGAAGTGCAGCCTTCTTGCCGTCGGAAAGCTTCGAACTGACGTCAATGCGGTCAAGAAAATCATCACCAGCATACATTTCCTGAGATGCGAAACACTCTGTGACATCAGTAACGGGATCTCCATATGCCACAGCAGTACCACGAAAGAGATGCCGATGTTCGTAGTTAAAACTCGTAATGAGTATTTGTGACTGCCCGTTACGAACACGTATAAGACTTCGAGCTGCGCATACACCCAGAAGCAGCAAGAGCGAAACGTTGCTTTCAGCAACAGCATCGCCGTCTCGGAGGCCTTCGCAGGTAACTTCGACAGGAACAGTCGCTCGTGGCGGTAACGTCACGCTGTCTTCAGCAACGCGCAGCACAAGCTCTGAGCGTCTTGTTCTGTGGTGTGCGCTGTGTAGAGAAGGTCACAACGCGCTCGCGGAGGTTTATAATTGTGCCGTGCTCCCGTAGAAAGTCCATACCGAGAATGAGCTGACGCGAGCATTCGCGGAGAACTATGCAGGTGAGTACAAATGTTGATGCTCGAATCTTGACTCTTGCAGTGCAGCGGCCCAGCGGGGTAACAACGTGACCTCCAGCTGTGCGAACACGCGTTCCATTCCACGGCGTTATAACTTTCTTTAGAGTCGTTGCCAGGTTTCTGCAAATAATCGAATAATCTGCACCGGTGTCTACAAGGGCACTGACCTCATGACCGTCTAGCAGCACAGGTATGTCTAGTGAGACTCGGTCGTGAAGTTCGGATATGGCCGCCGGAGATCCCTTGTCACTGCGCTCAAATAGAGATTTGACGGGTGAGAGGTCTTCGTTACATGTAGAATTGGCTGCCTTCACTGAATCTGCGGTATTTTGTCCGAGCACCGATGGGAGGTCTTCCGCACTTTGAGTCCCAGCGACCCCGCCTCCGAAGATCGCTGCCTTCAGTTTTCCCGACGGGGGCTTGGTGAGCGCCCCTGTGCCATCGCTTCGAATCGTGGCGGGATAGGTGAGCGTCGCCTCGGAGATGGTGATCGGGATTGACGTGGTGAGTAAGGCACGCGTTGCTGGGCCAGATAATCTGCAATTTCTCTTGGCCTCTGGCCTACTTGGGGACGAGGCGAATTGATTGGAAAACCGCGCAATCCAAGTTGTCGATACCGGCACTCGCGGTAAATGTGACCAGCCTCACCGCAGTGGTAGCATAGGGGTCGTCTGTCTGGTGTACGCCAGAAATCACACTTCCGCATTGGTGCACGGCGACCGTCGACATCAAAACCAGCGTGCGCTGATTGAATGGTAACTGCTGGAATTGCCTGGAATGGGACTGCCGGGTGAGAAATGGGCATAGAGCTTCCCACGGTTTCTGCATATGTGCGGCGCGAAGTATCTGTAGTCACAGGAACTGGGTCCACCTCGGCGGGCATAGCAGGGAGCATAGGCGCATACTGGCGGGAGTGCAGCGCTTGCTGAACCTCATCGCAGATGACACTGGTGATGGAGCCAGCAACGGGCTGTCTCACTCCGCAGTACCTTTCGACTTCTTCGCGAACAACGGAACGAATTATTTCGTGAATCCATTCAGTGCTGCTACTCCCGAAGCTGGCGAACGATTCGGAATTTGTGGCGACGTTAACTTGACGATCAAATAGGGCAGACTGCTGATGGAGAACCTTCTCCATCGTCACAGCCTCCTCGAGAAATTCGGCCACTCTTTGGGGGGCTCCGTATCAGGCCGGCGAACAGCTGCTCTTTCACAGCGCGCATGAGGTGGCGCAACTTTTTCTCTTCAGGCATAGTTGGATCCGCTCGTTTGAAAAGACGAGTCATGTCCTCGACGTACATGGTAACGGCCTCATTTGGCATCTGAACACGGGTCTGCAGTTCGCGTTCAGCACGCTCGCGGCGGTCGGGGCTCCTGTAGCACTACAGAAGGCGACGTTGGAATTCGCCCCATGATGTCAGCACATTTTCTCTGTTCTGAAACCACGTGCGGGCGCCGTCCTTTAAGCTGAAGTACACGCGCCTAAGTTTTTTGTCCTCATCCCAGTGGTTGAACGCAGCAACGCATTCAAACTCACTAAGCCAGTCATCCACGTCCTCGTGCAAATCTCCGTGAAAGGTGGGAGGCGTCAGCGGATTCTCGAGGGTACAGTAAGCTGGCGTAGGAGATGATGTACCTTCCGTGACGAGCAAAGACGACGTCATAGTCCCTCTGTCGGTAGGTTGCCCTGGCATTTCGGGAGGTAGGCCTCGTTGCCGGCGGCTTACTCGGTGAACTGGGGTGTTCACGCGTACAGGACTCGGGTTCCGGCTGCCAGGTGGGGTGTCGCTCATGGGATGCGTCGTTGTACCCAGCACCTCCACCAGTCTTGTCACGCCGTGAGATGAGAAAGTGAAGTTTAATAAACTAGAAGGTCGGCTCGTACAGCTCAGATGCGGGGTAGCTCGAACTTCTCCATCGTTGACTTCTCTATGTCCAACCCCACGCGCCAACACTAGGTGGCAATATTGTCAGGTTTTGTCATCTTTCTTGTCTTGTCTGGCTTTGCCCTATTTTATTAAATCTTCATACTCGGAAGTGGCCTCCCTGATCGCAAAGTGTCGCCGGACGGTGACAAAGAGACTGACATCTTCGTCTGACTGCAATCCTGGTGTTGGGGTTTGCTGGTGTGTTAGTGCGGCAAAACACCACCCCAAAACCTTCCACATCAACAGTGGGAAAGAAATGGACAGCCGTGGCTACTGATCATGCTACACATTACATGTTTATCGATGCTCTGCTGAGCAGCTGTGGGACTAGCATCAATGACTTCCCGTTGCGGAACATTTTATTGCTTCATAGTGCCCCGAGACGGTTGCTCAGACTGGCATACACTTCTGCTTCAATTCACTGCCAACATCCCAAGCTGTTCTCTCCACTCTCTGTCCCAGTTTTTAGCGCAGTTTCCCAGGTAAGATTACCAACTTGTCCAACAATCTATTCTTCCTGATCCATGCAGTACAAATCAAACTCTTGCAGATGTGCTCACTATGCATTTGTCGCAGTACCGCCATAAATAGTACCCTGCCCTTTCGCACGACTTGAACTTTCATGTATAATTCTCATCACAACACAAGCTCGTTTTTCCCTTTTCTAACTGTTGTTGAGAGAAGAGCCAAAATTACAATGGCCACTATCCTTTACAAACTATCCCATCCCCAGTGAGCTCAAATGTGACATCATCACAAAAGCAGACTATTTCAGCAAGATTGGTCCACACTCAGCTTAGTGCTGCACAGCGACTGAAGACATTTCTAAACCTCACACAATTCACATTTTAACGCGATAGCATTAGAGAGATCATTTCACAGTAATTCTGGTGCCGACGTCGGTGTCGTTGGTTGTGAGTGAGAAATCAGCTTTGTCCGCGAGCGAAAATTTGAGGTAGATGCGAATAAGAAAAACCTTCGGAGACCGAGGAACCGAACCAGGGACTCGCCGCTCCAGAGCGCGATGCACTACAAGCTCGGCCACCCTGCATATATGCTCCTGCCTTCATCTTGAGGTGGGTACAGTGCTACACGAAACAAGAAAAAAGATGCACATGACAGTTGCATTTTCTTCTTTGTCCATGTCTTGTGTAGTGCTGCACCCACCTCATAATGAACCATTATCAAATGGCTCAAGTCTCAATTCTAAATAGGCCTTCTTCAACAGTGTGTTTTCATGGTGCATCTATGTCACATGGCACAAGGTGACGAGGGAGGTCTCGCAAGATGGAGACAAATAAAGTAGACAGCAAAGCTTGCATGCTCAAGCTATGCAAAGGAAACGGTCTGGGGGTGCTGAACTGCAGGCACAAGAGTCTCCTGCAAAACCACAGCACCGGATTGTGCACCATGACATAAGAGCAACTTCACGAGTAAAAACATACAAGTAACTCGCACTTTCTACCAAGCGGCGTCATGACAATTACGTGGCTAGGTGACCAAAGAACACGCCAAGCGGAAGAAAGCGCAATGAGAATGGCATTGCTGTCATGTTAAACTCTTGAGGCAAAACTTGAGAGTTTATACTCCCGGTGCCCCCGTGATTATGTAGTCTCATTAGCACCATGTGGTCCTCTCTGAAAAGCTTCTGTCTCACTACAAGGGACCCTATTGTGTACTGCATCACGTAACACCTGTTACCTATGACATCCTCCCTGCCAGGCAACCACAGTAGTCTTATTTGGTCAAGTGATATAGCTCATGCTTCGCAGTTCTAGACATAGAACTGCGATTCCAATGAAGACCTTCAGAGCACCACAATGGCGCTTCTGCTGCCAGTGCTCATGTAACGCGAGATTAACATTTATGGAACTATTGACTACACAGAAGTACCTTGTTCATGACGCAGACGATAATGAGAATTAGGTGCAAGAAAAAAGGAGGGCAAGGTGTATCTACAAAATGTACAGGCAGCAGCTGCTGGAGCAAAGATGATGGAACAGCAAAAGCACTGCGAGCACTACTGCAATAACTGTCTTCATCAACTTCCTATCACACTTCCATGTTTTGCGTGCCATGGTAATCTAGTAGCTATGGCACTTGGCTGCTGATTCGAAGGGCATGGGATCGAATCCTGGCCGCAGCGGCTCTATTTTGATAGAGGCAAATTGTTGAAGCCTGTATGCTGTGTGATGTCAGTGCACGTTAAAGAACCTCAGGTGGTCGAAATTTCCGGGACCCTCCACCACGGCGTTTCATAATCATAGCGTGGTTTTGGGACATAACACCCTAGAAATCAATCATTCTTTTAATGTTTAGCTTGGCACATTCTTCAGAAAGTGAGAATGGCTTGAAACGGTACGTTATGTAATTGTACAGGGCCATCTACTCTTGGTGCGAACACAACTCTGCGTGGCCGCACTTCGTGGAGCGCCAGTGCTCGTGCCGTGGCGGTGCATCAAAGCTTATCTAGTGCAGGCGCACAGGGGCTTGGGAGGCCAAGCCATTTCAAAAGCGAGGGCTACAAGCTTGCTGTGAATCACAGTACTGCGCTTTTCAAATGAAACAGCCTGGCCTCCTAAGCCCCTGTGCACCTGCGCTAGACAAGCTTCGATGCACTGCCATGCCGCAAGCGCTGGTGCTCCACGGAGTGCGGCCACGCAGAGCTATGTTCACACCAAGAGTAGATGACCCTGGACTATAGTACTGCCCTCTAGTTTTTTTCCAGCCTATTAGGTAATTCACAAAGGTATGACTGCTTATGCACATTGAAGAAAACACACTGCAAAGCAACTTCTTCAGAGCAATACAAGAAATTATTAGCAGAAGGAGGTGGAAGTTGGCACTGTAATATGTGCGGGACATCAAACACACTTGGTGTGGTGAGAAGCTGCTGACAATGCAAGTACATTGTGCCTTCCACAGCATAAATCCCTACAACAAGACAGTAACTAGCATCGCACATTTTAACATAGCAAGAACAGGTTTTTGTTGGTGCAGTGTATTCAGAGCTGTGAATAATCATGGTGCCAATTTGGGCTCGTAAATACTTTGACATTTGTGGAATGCAACCGAACCGTGACATAAAAAGCCCTTTCACAATCTCTGACATACCTACAGCTGTCTGTGCCTGTCCAAGGACACATCTCTGAAAGCATTTCTTGTAGCTATGCTCTAGATCTTTCTTTGCAGACAGCAGATGTGGTGAAAGATCTATTTGCATAGAAACAGTTCGGTATGCTTGGTGCATAATGCATCGTTCAGCAACTTGAACAGGCACATACTTAGCTGCAGTTACAAGCTGCAGAGCCCGGCCAATTCCATCTTCGAAGGGGAATGTTGATGTATTCCACAAAGGGCCGAACATTCGTGTTGCTTTTGCAAGATGTAATAACTGATGCACGTTAAATGTCATGGCATTCTGTCCATAGAGCTTGGCCATTTGCTGAACAAATGTCACAATAAACTTCTCAGCACCACAAATTTCCGCTTCCATGACCACATCCTTAAGTAAAACAAACACAGCCTTCACAAGGAGTGCGAAGTGCACCTGATAAGGTCGTGGCAGCAAGTCAGCGACACATGGAAGGCTGTAAAATAAAAGCCAACAACGCCACTCTGTAGCCTTCCAAAATGCACGGTCTGACAAAGGTCGCCCTGACCTTGAAAAGGTAATAGGTGACTTTATCGAGCGCAACCTTGAGTCTATAACTTTCACGTGCCTCCCTATATAACAAGGTGAACTAGTAGCAGAGAGCCATATTTCAGCAACCTGCTTTGTGACACCTTCCAGGACGCAGTGCATGTAGTCTGGGGGGAGACCCCAAACGAGATCAAAGCCTTGCAACTTGACGAGTGTTGAAGGTCCTTTGATGCCGAAAACCGGTTCTTTCTGCCGAACTGCTTGAACCATTGCTTTCAGCACACCACTGTGCGTCCTGTCAGGCGCTTGGCTGCAGAATGTATACTTCAATGCACCTGCAAGTAAAATTTTGCCCTATTAATGAAAAATAAAGTATTTTACTTATACTACTACTAATCATGTAAGCTGATCTGGTATCTAGCTGCCATGAAATATTTCACTTTAGTGCAAGAATTGCATTTTACTAGAGGTGTGCTTACAACCAAATCAAATATGAATCAAATGGCTACGAAACCAAATCAACTACAAATCAAATACGATTAGAATATTTTACAAATAGTAAGGCACAAATTTCCCAACAGCCCAAAATTTCCATGACATTTTATTCCAACAAGTGTCACAAACATTGACAAAGGAACATTGTGCTCAGCTGTAAATGAAAAAAAAAGTGCCACTATGTAAAGTGAGGTAGGCCACCATGCAGCAGTTACTAAAGCCTTTCAGATATAAAGTATCCAAACCGTAGGTGGCACTTGACCATTCTTTAATCTACTGCTTGCCTATCACGCGACAAAGGCCTATTTCACATCATTCTCTCCTTCAAACTTTTAATGAATAGGCTTCAAGATTGTCACGTGGTGCACTCTTGTATCTTTTTTTCCTCCTTCCATACACAGAAGCATGTTAGCAAATGCTCTGATGCATCGCCGAGAGCTCTGCAAGCGAAACTACTGACATAATGGTGCTCACAATGGATCTAAGACACTTTTGCTTCCACAACAGTGAAAATTTCAGCAGAATCTCGAGGTCTGGCGACCAATATAGCCTCCACAGTCCCTTAAAAGGTTTGGCTACATGCTTTGTGGTAGTTCAATGATTAAAAAAATAACCCCACGCAATAGACCAATCTCACTGTGGTGTTTCACTGCGCCACAGCTGCTGCAGTGCATGCCGGAACATATAGTACTCGCGGTAGTCATGGTACGCTCAAATGCGTGGCTGCTGCATCGACGAACGGCATTAACAAGCTTTAACGAGCTTATTTTGAAGAGTTGTCATGGTTTGGTCAACGTGCTATGTGCCGGGACGTTACAAGAACAGCCTGCAACAAAACTCTTCGGATTTCTTGTGTTCCCGAAGGAAGTCAAGCTCCTGCAGGAACTCACGCATCGGACAGACCGGCTCGTACAGCACACGACTTGTTCAGCAGTGTTTGTGAATTTTGTGTTCTTTATGTGTGGCAATGTAGCACTGCACTACAGCGTCACACTAGGTTAGGAACATCACGGACGGGTCAATTAGCGACCCCAACTATTCATAGCGTGTGCATCATCACCTTGTCAGGTGATATCCCCAGCAGTGTCAGAGTGAATACAGCTCTGGCAAAATAGTGAGTGCTAGAAGATGCCTAAATAGACCTCTTAAAAAAAAACAGTGACTGTCAAGCGTCTATCGTGAGCAA
>JABSTT010002404.1:0-40334 GCA_013339685.2 Hyalomma asiaticum
CCGCGAATAAGCGCATTCGTGCGGTTACGTGTTACTGTTACGACCGGCCTTCTCTTTGTGACCGTAGCGGAGTAGCGACGGACAGGTTGATGCGGTGTTGTTCGAGGGCACCGGCTTGGCAGCCGGGCTGTTCGATCATGCCTCAGCCCGCCTCAGCTGCAATGTACAGGCAAAGAAACTCAAACTAGTAGGTCGTGCCTCGAAAGAGCTTTCTGCACCAGAGAGAATAAACCATGCTTAAAACGTACGTACGGTTATATAGGTGTTCTCTGCACGCACGTTGAACATCGCGCACGGACCGCTCGGACACGGCGATAATCGACAAGCTTGCACTGACACAACGCCGGGTGCACCGCGTCCACCGACAACGACGCGTGTCGTCTCTCGATTTCTTGGTGAGACTGAGCTTCCCAGCTCCACGGACGGCCATCGTTCCACATTCTAAGGTTCCATCGCCGGGGATAACGAAACGTGTTCTTTGAAGGCCTTGATTTACCAGCGCTGATCGTAAACAAGATATGTGCTGCCATCTATCGACGCTGATTATTTTCCGCGTAGCTTCCGAGTTTGGCGCGCCTAAGCGCCATTTCGGAGGCTATGTGTTTACATACTCTGTTCCCAGATTAACACCGGCTACTGTCCCTAATGATAGCGTGAGCGTTGCAAGATGGCGTCGACCACGGGGGACCCCCCTCCCATACAGGGGCCCTTTGGGGAGCTTTGCCTCTAGGGTCAGTATATTAACTCTATGGACTATGTATTGAGTTGTGCCAGCTTTTTTGAACTTGACAGCGACGATTTGAAGGCTGATGCACAGCCGTTTTCCTTTTGAAGTCACGCAGGCTCAGGTAGGCAGTATTGAAGGTGATGACGTCAAAAACACAGGGTGGCCCTCAGGGGAATCCGCTAAAAAATTTTAAAATTCGTTTCTAGTAAAACTAAAGGACTTGCAACCGCCTGGTATGGAATATATTATTACAGTGCCGAGGGGAATACATATTGAAAACTTCATTAAGATCAGTGGACACCGAAAAATCGCCGGAGTTGCCCTTTAAAGGGGCTGTCTACCGCTCGGAAAATCTTTTAAGATTGTGGTAAAATTGGGCAGATCGTGCTTCACATTTACGGGAACGAGCACGCTTTCACCCCACAAAAAGGATTTAGGTTTTTAATTTTGCTCTGAGAGTGGTTCAAAAAACGCCGCTAGCGATGCCCAACAGCGTGTCCGTCAATTTACAAGTGTACGAGAACCAGCCCAGGCACGCAAACATATTCTGCTGAAAAACTATTATGTATGTCTTATAAGCGTCTTTAACCCTAAGAGACACCTTGTTATAGCGTGCAAGAGCAATTTGTTCTTTTTTTCGCTGCTTTCGAGGTGGCGCAGGTGGCACCGCTTTCGAATTCGTCTGCCTACAATGGCGCGTAGTACTGCGCTTGTCATGCATGTGGCGCTGCATGTCCGAGGCACAGCCCCGCGCGCTGCCCATGTAAGACATGAGGTGCTCGAGATGCATGGACAAAAGTATGTGGAGTCTAAATGTTTACATTAGCAAATGGCCGTGGTAGCAGTTTATTTCGCTTTCGAGACGGTCCTTCGAGTTATAGTGCCTAGAATATTCATCGAAAGGGAAAATGAGCACCTATCCGTTTTGTTGCACAAGGCTACAAGGAAATCCGTACGGGTTTCCTTGCAGCCTTGTGTACGGGTGAATGCTAATTGGTGGATGTTGAATGAATTTGTGGATGCTGAACGGGTGAATGCTGATTTTCGCTTTCATAAATGTTACTCCACCTTGCGGGTTTCCGCAGAACTCTTTTGCCAGATTATTCTACGCGTGAAACTTCACTGAAGTGAGTTGAAAAACTCGGATGGCGACGCTTCTGGCGCGCAGGGTTTTTGCACTGCAAGCGCTTTAGTTCAGGTGAATAAAGATTCATCCTTTCCATGTTAACCTCTAATAAACGAATCGAAGCATAAACATGTATGGATCTGTGCATTATTATTGCCATCCTCGCTTTATTTTGGCTACGCGGAAAGTTCGAAGAAGGAACTATGTGTTCTTTGCGGAGGTACACTGGCTGGCGGTTAATCGGGCGTGGGAGGAGCTTCACTGCAGACTTGAGTTGTATCCGACTACAATCAACAAAGTTGACGTGTAGCCAATAAAAACGTTTTACACACAGACTAGCTGCGGTCCGTGCAGTATGAGATTAGGCCGATATCAGGACATATAGCGAGCTCTGACATAAACTCCTCATTCAGTTAAAGGTATATTGACCCGACTTTGAGGCGGCGCAGAGGGGACTGTTTTTTCTTTGATTTTGCGTTTGCATTCTTGACGCTCTCAACGGAACGAAATATTCTAATTTTATTTTAAAGTTTTCGTCGCACAGCATCTGTATATATGCCAGCCCCATTGCAATAGACAATACCATTACGTGTGAACACAATTGCCTAAAATTTGCCGAAATCGCTAACGGCAGCACGTGTAACTGGCGGTAGCCGACAGTGTTGCTGCTGTCCCCGCGCAAGACCTACATCCGACTGTGTTGTCTGCGTCACTATGAAACCGCCTCCTCTCCTCCGCCTCCCCTCCCAAAATTGGAAAAGTATTTTTCAAGCAGCCATATAAAGATAAACTCATTGCGTTTCGAGGCACCACAACACTTTTTCTAGAACTCTTGGCCTGAGTGCTTTAATTTAGAGCGACAATACATAAATGTGCAAAATTCGGGTCACTACTCCTTTAAATGTGCTTTTAACCGCTAATAGCGCACAGAAGGAGAATCGGAATAATACTGGTCGCGTAAGAACACCACCTTCTCTTTCTTTCTTTCTTTCTTTCTTTCTTTCTTTCTTTCTTTCTTTCTTTCTTTCTTTCTTTCTTCTTTCTTCTTTCTTTCTTTCTTTCTTTCTTTCTTTCTTTCTTTCTTTCCTTCTTTCTTTGGTAGAATATCCAAGGATTCGTATGGCTCAGACATTTTCACATCTTCGTTTGCCGACCGTGCACTGAATAACGTGCACGTGTTACGGAAGCGCGTTGTCCACTTCTTCATCAATAGAAAACCACGCTTTATAGCTCGTGAAGGATCAACCGGCAATGGGCTGAGTCGGTTAGCGTGTTCGTCTTTTAACCCGGCGGTCGGTGGTTCGAATCCTCTTCGAAGGACCAGTTTTCATTGCCCCGCCTTGGTGGTGTAGAGGTTACGGCATTCCGCTGCTGATCCGAAGGTCGCGGGATCGAGTCCCGGCCGCGGCGGCTGCATTTCGATGGAGGCGAAATGTTGAGGCCCGTGTGCTGTGCGGTTTCAGTGCACGTTGAAAAACCCCAGGTGGTCGAGATATCCGGAGCCCCCCATTATGGCGTCTCTCATAATCAGACCTGGTTTTGGGACGGTAAACCCCACAAATCAATGAATCAATCAGTTGTCATTTGCCTTCACCAGTCTGCCTTCACGGCAGTGTACACGCCTCCCGAAAAAAATGTTTCACGGCACGACAACTCTTGCCGCAGTGAAACGAGCTTTACAGGCGGCTTGCGTGTAGAAAAACGAGTCCATTCGTTCGGCAATCCATAGATTCGTGTCGAAGCGAACTCGAATACAGTAATTACTAAGTTCGATTTATTCGCACAAGTCTCTTAGTACGACTCTCTGAGTGGGAAAATGATGTGTAGTACATGAAATTGATGACTTCGAATATCCGAAGCTGTTCCACTATTGGCCGCAACTACCGCATATTCGGCCACAGCCGAATATTTCGGGAATACATCCGATTATGCATTCTTCGAATCGAAAATATTCCTAATACGCATCGAGCTTCATCGGATAAAAAAAAACATTATTCGACTTGCGTGTGAGATGTCAAAAATTCACACACCCCGCAAATATAGGCATTTGAATGGCGTTCTTTCATTTCCGGCCCATCGAAATGCCGCCGCCGTGTCAAACCCACGTCCTCGAGTTTAGTGGCGCAGCACCTTACTCTCACTTCACTCTCACTCATTCACAATCACTCTCAATCTACCGAATTCTGTGACGTACTTCTTTGATCATGTTTCAAATATTCGCAGATTTTCTTTTCTTGCATGTTGTATCCGAATAGAGCGCATATATTGCAAACAAAACCGACAGCGATGACCTTTTGTGAGCAAACAACTCTATTTTCCCACGAGCTCCAGTGTGCGCTTGGGAAGAGGAGGCCAGGTGGGGGTTCGGATCTGCAACTTCATTAATTTTCATTAATTTGCACAAACACACATCCACACACACACGCGCGCACGCACCCACGCACGCACGCACACACTCTCTCTTTCTCTCCCTCTTTCTTCGAGGTCGCAGGATTTAATGTCGGCCACGGCGGCCACATTTTGGTGCGGGAGAAATGCGCGAGAACACCCGTGCAGCTAGATATAGGTGCATGTTAAAGAACGCCGGGTGGTCAAAATTCCTCTGGAGCATCTCCACTACGGAGTTTGCCTCGTTAGTCCTAGCTGGTTTTATTTTATAACCTACACATTATTTGGCCTCTCTCCTTGGAGGTGTATTTTCTTACCAATTCTTTTAAGCGTTCCTTTCGTACGTAGCGATATCAATGCGTCGACGTTGCGTCTATAACTGGCGTTTCCGTGTCAACCTTGTGAACGATATATCCAGTGGTTAAAAACGGAAGCATTACGACGGAGACAGAACATGCGCTACAGGGATTTCGGTAGTTTAAATTGAAACATGTAGCTCGACTATTCCCACCTCCCAATACCCGGCAGCGGACTGCCGAGTACTTGGAGTAAAGCATGCGCACAAAGACTGAGTTACAATACAAGGCAATACAATTTCAGTATATTAATGCACTGAAATTGGACGGCGTGTGGCTATATCGTGTCGTGGTTCTGGTACAGATTTTACTAAGTAGATTGTGCGCATGACACTTGGGTTTTTATTCGTTTTAATATATATTTCGGCAAGGAGGCGCGTGACGCCTGTGTTCATGATAATGTATCAGCCGGCTACCGTTGTTGAACTTTGCACAATGACACTTTGGCTGTATAAAAAGTTTATTGCAGTTGCCGTGACTGCTCGGCTTGCAGAACTGTGAGTCGCAGAAAGAAACTACAATAATACACAAATGATGAGAAACATGGCAACCGGAGGAAAAGGAAAACAACAACAGTGGTTGCACCCTCGGAGACAGTGAAAAATTCACTGGGAAGATCTGCAAGAAATGTGTGTATATAAGCAGGTGCGTTCACGGCCACTTAAGCACGCCATGATATGGGCGGTTGCGTTAAACTACGTTATACATTAAGGTATGCAACAACGTTAGCCTTGGAATTCCCGGTAGAAACTATATTAACCCGGCGCAAGATTTCGCGCAACAAAGATCAAATACGTTTCGCTAGCAAGAACGCGTATCGGCATACAGTAGGCGCCGTTCGCGCAAGGTCTTCTATTTGTAGAAATTTTGGGGCCGGGAACAAGTTGTCGCGATAACCGAGCATCTCGTTTGTTCAAGTATAAATCTATGGCTGTAAGAGCCGCAGTAGGCAGTCGGAAGAAAGACACTTGTATGACGTCTCATATTTAATAATATCACGGCTGCACCAATGCCGGTTGTTCTAAGCAGAGGTCTAGAACAGCCAGAGTTCAGGGAACAGAATTGGCATCGTGAATCAATCGTAGACGAACTCGCAACGAAGTGGGAGGCCGGCTCAGACGAATTACGCGGATGCGAGAAGCCTATGCACTATTTGTACAGCCTCCACGTACAGGATGCTGGCCACGCTGTCTCCGCTGCTTGCCGATGTTTCGCTGCTGGAGCTAGGCGCTGGCACACCGACGCTTCGCGAGCGGCGGGCGTGCGTGTGGTACTAGTAGTAGCTGAGCTTCTGCAGCTCGTCGGCTGAGAAGTTCGAGTGTTCCCAGAGGATGTAGTAGTGAGCAGGCTGGCTCGTGCCCTGCGCAACACGGGATCATTTTTGAAGCCTTTTCTTTCTGACCGAGGATTCTGCCTCTGGTCTCTGCATGCAGATTGGCGCGACAAGAAGGCTGCCGTACACATTCACCGTTGAACGGGTCTTGCATGTGCTATGTATAATACAGTCGCTTCTGTTTTTACGCAAGCCTCCTCCGAGAGATAGCAGTTATGAAAGGTGCACCAGAGCCGAAGACACTCTATGGTGGCTAATTGGTTTTATATGCAGGACTGGCATGCTTTCGTTACACTACAAAACGACAAACAGCTGACAAAGTATTCCATAGCAGCAATCACGCGAGCGACTCTAGGTCAAACTAGCTTTAATACGATCTGCTCAGCGCCACGCTCCGCTGCAATGCTGGCGAGCAACAGCATATACGAACCTCGTCGTGCGGCAGAAAAATAACTTTGGACAAGTTTTGTCATCGTGCGGCGGTCAGCGTGCTGCTGCTGTAAGTTTTATCCGTGTGCTGCTGGCCAAAGTTGTAAAGGAGGATCCGCCTCGCTCCCTTTGTAGGTATGTTTATGTGAAGTGCCTCCATCGAGCAAAATCTTTGGCTCTGCACTCTTTCCACGGTAACCTTTACTTTATTTTATAGGTACACAAAAATGTGAAAATTTGCTCCTTTACTAAAGGTTAAGAGAGTTTAACCTTTAGTAAAGGAGCATATCTTCACATTTTTGTGCACCTATAAGATAAACTACAGGTTACCGTGTTTACAGTGTCGTCCTGTACGAAGCGCAATCAATTCAGCATAGGTAGCTTCGTTGCTGACTGCTTCGCGTGACTTCTGTTCCGGCAATGCGTGGTCTCGCGGATTTTCAACAGCGCAGCTGTTTAAGCTTGGTTACATGCCGATGTGGTACGCACAAGAATGGTTGAGCGAGGTATGTGCCAATAAGCTCTTAGCACAGCGTAGTCATGCACACTATAGTTAGCAATTAGGTGCCGTGAGAGAGAAGAGAGGTTGATGATGAGGGGTGAGAGGTCCGGGAAGAAGGAAAGGAGGAGATGAGAGGGTAAAGCATGGCAGTAAAGCATGGTAAAGATGAGAGGGTAAAGCATGGTAAAGCCAGACGAGTTTAGGAAGGAGATGGGAAAGGGAAGAAATGGTGAGGAGGACTTATGTAAGAGTGAGGAGGTAAATAAGCAAAACGAGGAGGTGAGACGGTAAACCATAGGAGAGCCACGTAGTCTAGTATAGGCGATGCGCAAAGCGCCGACGACGCCATCTGCCGCCACGGCTCGGAAGCGTTGGTGGGTCCGGGCGAGCAGTGTTCCCGCTAGCGTGTACGCGAGTGCACGCGGATGGATGTGTTTTCATCGTAATTTAACGACTCTATCGGGCTTCAGCAATGTCGAAAATAACTGCTGCGTTGTCGGCTGCTCAAATACACACAACACATTGCCAGGAACGCACTTTACAGGTTTCCGGTGCTATTTCATGAGTAACGCGGCGGTGGGTTGCGGTGGAACACTGCCGAGACAAAGCAATCGCGCTTTGCTTACGGCAGTGATGTTAGAACGATTACCGTGTTTTTATGTTGCTACGTCTCCATTATGTCGCTACGTCTTTACATTTGGTCGCCTCGTCTGCATTGTAGACGCTACAATGCACATGAGATTGTTATTACTGATAAGACGCGATGCCTAGGCTCTCTTGAAAAACGAATTGCGCGAAGCGCAATGCCAGAAAATGTGGGACAGGTGATGGCTCCGTTGCAAAAGCGCCGTGGAATCACCATAGAGTTTCCTACTAAAATACTAGAGGGAAAACTGGCGCTAGTGTCTATGGAAGTTTCAAACAAGGCGGTTGAGCCGGCATGGGAATGATGGGTATGACATGGATTTGCCTAGTCTTCGTTCTTCTAGCTTCATATGGCTTCGCGACTTCAAAAAAATAGGTCGTTTACGACAAAATACTGCAATAAAACGGAAGATTTTGGAATAACTATGTGCGTGAACAGGTACTAGTTGCTTTTTCGCGATTAGAAAAATACGGAATGCTCAGAAATTTAGCAATATTGTGCGATATGTCAATGTTGGCTCCTCTACTTGTGCCCAGATTTAGCAGAGTCCATACAGGTTTAAGTACCAGATGTAGTTGTGTTCAAACTTAAAGTAGAGATTTTTGCTCTTGTAAGTGACGTGCTGACATATTCAAGTATGTAAAAGGTAGGTGTGTCTTCTAAATATAACAAACGGGCTGTCGCTCGCTTCTCTTAGTGCAGTGCTCCACTGCATTTTTACGAACTATATGCATGCGTCAAGCCGCTGCGCGAGGCCGTAGAAGGAGCGCAGTATCGCCCATCGCTTGGTGGTTGGTGTTGTGAAAAAAAACGTGATGTTAAGTAAACAACCATGCCGTTAAACTCCATCGGAAACTGCGCCTGAGCTTTCATCTGAGCTGACTTTTTGAGCGTCGTCCGCAGGCGCGTCTGCCTATCGTCCACTGGGCGTACACTACGCGCGATAACTGTGCGCCTATACTTGGCGCGTTCGGTCGGCGATGAATTGATCAAACAGCGGAATTGAAATGCCGTAGTACAAGATATACGAACAGCCTTCCGACAAGGGATGTATGTCAGCCGTGAAAGCGACCCTACGGTTAGAGATTCTATCGCACCTGATACAAAAGAAAAGAAATAAAACAGCAAAGCCGCATCGATAAGGTTCGCGAGACGCAGCGCGAATATTTCTAAAGTTGGATAAAATACCGCCGCAAATAATATGTGTAGCCTTCCATCAACAAACACAACAACGAAACACTGCATGGCACCTCATCACTGCAAGCGACTTTGGTACATGCGACAGTCTGATGATCTCTAGCAGTAACGCCAGTAAAGCGTACGCTACAGCCGCTGCCTTCATCGCGTAATGAAAAAAGTGTAGTAACGTCACTCGCGTCACTGAAGTTAAAAACAGGAATAAAAAATCCACTAAAACGTTTGAAGCCGCAGGCAAGAAGACTAGACAAATCCATGTCATACCCATCATTCCCATGGCAGCTTCACGATCGCAGCGCTAGTTTTCCCTCTAGTATTTTAGTAGGAAACTCTATGGGAATCACACGTGTGCTGCACGAAATCGGCTGCATTCTACCTATTGATGGCACTGGAATGCGATCACCGGTGCAGAATGTTCGCTGTGCGCTCGCTTCAACTGTATGCATATTGGCTGTAAAACATGGCACCTGTGCGCAATGAAGGCTTTGACAATCAGGTAGAACCTAACGCCATTTTGCAAAACTTGGTAATAGCTTGCAGAAAACCTAGCAAATACGTAGCCAAGCTGCTATGACAAGCCAGGTGGCCACCAGCTCCGCAGTGACTCAGTCTCGCGCCATCAGCGCAAGCTACCGAGATATTTTTTTCACAAGTTTATCGTACTGGTTTGAAAGTTTTACCAACGCTGACCCTTTGTGTGGCCCCACCCGTGAAATCCATGCGCCGGTGCGACAGCGCGCTCCCTCAAAATCTACTATATAAACACATGGCACGTAAACGAAGCTACTGTGTCGAGAAAAAACGCTGATTCACGCGTCAGCGCATGCAGGCATTAGTGATCGGGACGATATAAAGAAAGCGGTGTACTCTCCGATGAGCTCCACTTCGTAGGGAATCTTGCTGACGCTTGTCTGTGGCAAACACTTGGCGCGTATGATGACATTGTCGTCCTACACAGCTGTGACATCGGACATGTCCACTATTATTAAGTGCGGCTCCTTTGCGCGCACTATCGCCGCAAAAGTAATTATTTGGGACGCGCACAAGCGGCAAATCGCACGCGCGCACTTCCGTCATCATTGCAGTGAAATGAGGCGTCTGCTACGCGATCCACCAGCGGTTCCAAGGGCCGCCGCTACGCGGCTTTCAGTGGCGCCCCTATAGGCGCTGCGCATCGCGTATAGCAAGGGGTAGAAAGAAGCGAGGTTGAGAAGGAGTGGTGTGTAGGTGAGGAGGGAAAGGCGAGACATTGCTACATAGTGAGAGGTAGATGAAGAAAGATGACAGAGAAGAAAGAAGAAGAAGATGTAGAAAGAGATAGAAAAGGAAAGAAAGAAAGATGACAGAATAAAGAGAAAAATTCAATATGTGTTCGCAATGTAGGGGCACTTGTTTACTAGGTTCACTCTTTACTTATATTGCACTGGCGCAGTACTAGCTTTGCAATTCTGTCGCGGGGTTGGACTCCGGATGATTTCGGCCGTCACAGAAAGCGCCGGTGTCGTTCCTACTCTTGTCGTGCTTTATTTTGTGTGCGCTGACAGTCATGATTATTACCTGGATTCCAAAGTGGCTGCACAGCAAGAAATCAAAACACAGCGGGTGCGTCGAGCCCGCTGTGGTTCCTGGTGGCACGTTGCGGGATCCAGGGTTGCTGGATGGCATGAAATGCGTGTCGTGGCGCCTCTGGAGCACGACGAACGTGAAATAAGTCTCGTTCGGGGATAGTTCGTTGCACGCCAGACGTATGGCAATCGCCTGCAGGGGTAAGAGACGACTGAAGCTTAACGGACAGTTTTTGGGCACTAACTATTACTGGTAACGCATTGCCGGTAACTACTTTTTTCAATAACTGCACTTGTAACTGTAAACCCTTTTCACACTCGAACCTTAACCTTTTCACGAAACGGCAGCCGTAGCAGTTTAGGATAGAACCTCGCTAGGAGGCCTATATTCCCCACCGAAGACCGAGGTCGGAGGTCGGCCGTCGAGGAGATTTCATCATTTTTTTTCGTTTTGAGCCGCGGAAACAAGAAGAAAACGAACTGCCAATTAGACCTACGCCGAGGAGGAAGCTGGGCTACCCTTGTAAAGAAAGGCCGCTGACGAGGGAGCCACTGAGGAGGGGGCATCCATCACGACGCAAGTGTGAAAGTGGTCGATGCCTACGGCCACTGGGGAGAGCAACATTCGTCTGTTTCAGCTATGCGAGCTCACTCGCTTCACACTAGGAATGCGTGAAGAAAATTTGGATTAGAAAAGTTTAGGCGGACATGCGAGCTGTCTCACACGTCTCCATCTATCGATCTGCAACATGGGGCAATCTCGGCGATAGTTTATACTTTGGGACCTCCTTCTGTATTAGGTTCATTTTGTATTTGTGCTTGTGTTTGAATAAACCTAACACCTGTTCGGAGGAAAAAAAACACTTGGTGCCAATAGTCGCCTTTAGTAGCACCGCCGTCCGCCTTCAAGGTAATGGCTTCGTAATGCGTGCCAGCTGTAACTGGAAGCCAGCTTTAATTTGGCGACCCATCTCATCGAGGTAATACAACGGATCTACCGAACCGAGGCACAGCACCATTCAACAAACATTTCCACGTCAGCACCTTTGAAAACCGGTCAACGGTCTTCCCTATACGCACTATTCACTACAGATGCTCACCCTTAATGTTCTCGCTTCCGATAGGCAAAAGTGTTTTGTTCAATCCTTCACGGAGCATCATAAGAACGTGCAGCTTCTTCACACCATAAAAACGTTGCTTGCCAAAGCATGTTTTTCTAGTTCATTGGTGAAGAATACTCGCGTTTAATAGCACGTCCCGTGTGTTTCACAGGCGAGCGCACACTATAGTGACAAGCATGCATTCCGAGTTGACCCAACAGGTGTCACTGTGGCCTCCGCGGCCGATCTGAAATCAGCCGGAAACTTATATGGAATCGTCCTTGTATTATCTCTATCCCTCTCTTCCTTACGGGCGTTAGGGGAAAAAGAGAAAAAAAAGAAAAATGAATCTTTTACCTGTTTCTCTGGAAGCCTCCGCGCTGCCTTCATGGGAGGGTATTGCGTCGAGCACCGGGCACCTCTGCAACTGGTCGCTAGGTGTAGATGGCTTAGGGATTGGCGCATTTTGTCGCCGTTTACCTGCTAATCGAGAAGCAGGCCAATACGGAAGAATAAAATGTCAGGCTACCTTCCCACGATCCGCCTTCGCAGCCTAGCGGCTAGGGTGTTAAGCTTGCTATGCTCGAGTTCTCGAGATCGAATGCCGGCCACGGTGGCCCGATTTCAATGGGAAACGAAATGCGGAGAACACCCTTGGACTTAGATGTATGCGTCAATACGTGCCTCGTTAAAGAACTCCAGGTGCTGAAAGTTACTCCGTAGCCCTCCACTACGGGACTTTCCTCATAATCACCAGCGTGGCTTCGGCGTGTAAAACAACACATTACTATTACTACGTGCCTCAAGGTCAGCAGACCAGTGGTGGTATGCGAGTACGGTACACATCAGTGGTATGTATCTAATTCCACTTTAATTGTGTCATTCATGTACAGATACGGCAGTTAATCGACCACCGTGGCGCTCCGTAATTGGAACACTAGTGCAAAGGTAAAAAAGAGCGAAATTACAGGAAGGTAATAAAACACAAAACATAAAAAGTGAGGTACCATTAGCTATGACCACGTCAAAATCGTTACAGAAAAATTAAGGGAAAAAGGCGTAGAACTAACGAGCTTTCCGATGCAAGGCGACATTAGGTAAAAATGAGCGAAATTACAGGGAGGTAAAAAGCAAAAGATAAAAATTAAGCACCATTACCTATGCCAACATCGAAATCGTTACACAGAAATTAAACAAAAAAAAAGGCGTAGAACACGCGAGACCTCTGATTAAGGCGACATGGGAACGCTACTGCGAAAGTAAAAAAAGGGCGAAATTACACTAATGTAAAAAACGAAAACGTACGAGATCAAGTACCATTAGCTATGCCCACGTCGAAATCGTGACAAAGATATGGGGAAAAAAGAGGGTAGAACTCGCGAGCTCTGCGATCCAAGCTGACATTGCAACACTAGTGCAAAGGTGAAAAACCTAAAAAAGACCAAAACCACCCGAAGTTTAAGACAAAAAAAACATAATAGATAAGTACCATTAGCTAGACCACGTCAAAGTTATAACACAAAATAAAAAAAAGCGTAGAACTAGCGAGCTCTCCAATCTAAGGCGACAATGGAACACTAGTGCAAAGGTAAAAAAGAGCAAATTACACTAAGGTTAAAAAAACAACATGAGAAATCAAGTACCATTAGCTATAACCCGTCGAAATCGTAACACAAAAATTGAGACAAAGCGGCGTAGAACTCACGAGCTCTTTGATCCAAGGCGACATTAGGTAAAAATGAGCGAAATTACACGAAGTTAGTAAAAAGAAACATATGAAATCAAGTGCCATTAGGTATGACCATGTCGAAATCGTAACACAGAAATTAAAGAAAAAAGAGGTGTAGAACTCGCGAGCTCTCCGATCTAAGGCGACATAGGAACAGTAGTGCAAAGGTAAAAACGAGCGAAATTGCACCAAGGTAAAAAAAACAAGAAATCATGTACCATTATCTATGACCGTGCCGTAGCGGTAACAAAGAAATTAAAAAAAAGAAGACATAACACACGAGCGGTCCTACCTAAGGCCACATTCGAACACTAGCGCGAAGGTGGAAACGTAAAAATAAATGAATGACCCAAGGTCCTATTGGAATGTAAATTACCCTTAGGTTATGACCAAGCCGTAAGTGTACCACGATACCTGAAAATATACGAAATCTCGAATGACAGCACGGCAGTAAAAGCAGGAGAAATCAAGTGCCCTTAGGGCACTTAGTGCGCTAAGTGCTAAGGCAAAACAGAACAACTAATGAACGTTGAAAAAAGAAAAATAAGAAAATCCCACTTGGCAGCTCTCCGATTCGAATACTGCGACGGTACAAAATGCAAACACAAAGTCAAAAGGGCACGAGAAAACAATGACCCTCATCGATGACCACGCTCTAACGTTATGGAAAAGACAGAAAAGCACGAGAACAAACAACTCGAGCAATGTCCTAACGCGAATACAAGGTTAAGCCTGAGAAGACTGCGTGCTGTATCATCTAAAGCCATGTTCGAGCGCCAGCAAGAAAGGCACCAAGGCGTGAGAAAAACCCCGAAGATGTTGAAACGCTAGCAAGGACGTAATAGGCCGATAAAAGCAGGTGAACTTATGCGGCAACGATCTAACGCCAAGAGAAAGTGTCAAGAGGACGCGTGCCCTGATCCAAAGGTCACGTTCGAACGCTAATGCAAGGGCACAAAAAAAGCGAGAGAACTAACACACTCTCGGGGTGGAATGCGAAGACAATTAAAAACAGGCGAGTAAAATTAGTCTCCATATCTACGGCCATGTGCTAAGGTCGATCCCTAGAAAAGCCTCAGAAGAGCGAGAGCTCACCGCGTTGCAACACTAACCCAAAGATCCAGAAGCGCGAGAAATACGAGCTCTGCGTACAGCTGCCTCGTTCGAAGGCCTAAACGAAGAATTATCATGAGCGTGCGGAAGGGTTAAGCAGTGTGCTTTTTCCTTTCAAGGACATATGAAAAAAAAAATGGCCTTGCCCTGACCGACGGCCACGTTCGAACACTAGGGCGAGGGCTACTGTTCCAGCGAGGCCATTCGTAAATACCTGCTGCTAAGGCGAAGTACGATCGGCGAAAGATTGCCTGGCAAGAAAACTTGCCTCGGCCACAGCGACGACTCGTCCCTTGCTTAACGTCGGGGGCTGCGTGTCTCGCCACGATGGAAGAGACGCTTTGAGGCCGGTGAGCCGGTGCGTCCAGCACAGGCTGAGCACGAGGATTGCCGACGTGTCTGGCAGCCGATCTCCGAGTGATGGTATGCTGACGTGGAAATCCGTTGATATACCAAATGATGATGATGATGATGATGTTCCTAAAGAATTACGGCACTAACCCACCAGGGGGGATTGGCCAAGAGGTGATTACGTTTTGATTTTAAATTATTGGAAGGAACCGATAGAGAGAGAGAAAAAAAAGGGTGTTTTAGAGGGAATTTAATTAGTGGAATTGTGCATGTTAACCATTCTCTTCTTCTTCTCCTCTGTAATTTGGTACATACCCAATGCAGAGGATTGGCCAATACTGTTTTGACTTAAAGGGCAACTCCGGTGGTTTTTTCACCATGTTCTGATATCAATGTTTTCGAATAGTACTGACAGTCCTGTAGCAGCCAGGTTCAATTTGCTCAGAAAAGCACCAATAATTTTAAATAAGCGACCGAAAGGCATGTTTAAACCGAAACCGAAACGGGTAGACGCTTCTTGCAGCGTATGCGACGACGTCACAGCCTTCCCGCCGTCAGAAATATGGAGAAAAATCACAGTGGCGAGGTCATCCGACGATGTATTGAGTTGTGCCAGCTTTTGTGAACTTGACAGCGACGATTTGAAGGCTGAAGTACCGCGGTTTTGCTTTTGAAGTCCCGCAGGCTCGGGTAGGCAGTATTGAAAGTGATGACGTCAAAAACACAGGGTGGCCCTCAGGGGAATCCGCTAAAAATTTTTAAAATTCGTTTCCAGGAAAACCAAATGACTTGCAACCGCCGGGTTTTAAATATATTATTACAGTGCCGAGGGGAATACATATTGAAAACTTCATTAAGATCAGTGGACACCGAAAAATAACCGGAATTGCCCTTTAAAGGGCAACTCCGGCGCCTTTTCCACCATATTCTGATATCGTTGTTTTGCAGTAGTACTGAAAACCCTGAAGCAGCCACAGTCGTTCAATTTGCTCAAAAACTCACCAATAATTTTAAATAACCGAATGCACGTTGTGTTCAACCGAAACCTAAACTGGTAGACGCTTCGTCCAGCGTATGCGATGATGTCACAGCCTCCCCGCCATCAGAAATATGGAGCTAGTGGCAGAAAAATGAAAGTGGCGATGTCATTCAACGATGTCTTGAGTTCTTCTGAACTTGACAGGGGGTATTTGAGCTCTTAAGTATCACCGTTTGGCTTTAGACGGCCCGCCTGATCGGGTAGGCAGCGTTGCAGGTAATGACGTCAAAAACACAGGGTGGCTCGCGCGGGAATCCGCTAAAAAATTTTAAAATTCATTTTCAAGAAAAGTAAACGACTTGCAACCCCCTGGCTTGGCATAAATTATTCCAGCACCGAGGAGAACATATACCGAAAATTTGGTTGAGATCAGTGGCCAATGAAAAATCGCCGGAGTTGCCCTTTAAAGGGACTGTCCACCGCTCGGAAAATCTTTCAAGATTGTGGTAAAATTGGGCTAATCGTGCTTCACATTTACGGGAACGAGCACGCTTTCACCCCGCAAAAAGGATTTAGGTTTTTAATTTTGCTCTGAGAGTGGTTCAAAAAACGCCGCTAGTGATGCCCAACAGCGTGTTCGTCAATTTCCAAGTGTACGAGAACCAGCCCAGGCACGGAAACATATTCTGCTGAAAAACTATTATGTATGTCTTATAAGCGTCTTTAACCCTATGAGACACCTTGTTATAGCGTGCAAGAGCAATTTGTTCTTTTTTTCGCTGCTTTCGGGGTGGCGCAGGTGGCACTGCTTTGGAATTCGTCTGCCTGCACAGGCGCGTAGTACTGCGCTTGTCATGCATGTGGCGCTGCATGTCCGAGGTGCACCCCCGCGCGCTGCCCATGTAAGACATGAGGTGCTCGAGATGCATGGACAAAAATATGTGGAGTCTAAATGTTTACATTTGCAAATGGCCGCGGTACAGTTTATTTCGCTTTCGAGACGGTCCTTCGAGTTATAGTGCCTAGAATATTCTTCGAAAGGGAAAATGAGCATCTATCCGTTTTGTTGCACAAGGCTACAAAGAAATCCGTACGGGGTTCCTTGCAGCCTTGTGTACGGGTGAATGCTAATTGGTGGATGCTGAACGGGTGAATGCTGATTTTCGCTTTCATAAATGTTACACCACCTTGCGGGTTTCCGCAGAACTCTTTTGCCAGATTATTCTACGCGTGAAACTTCACTGAAGTGAGCTGAAGAACTCGGATGGCGACGCTTGTGGCGCCCAGGGTTTTTGCACTGCAAGCGCTTTAGTTCAGGTGAAGAAAGATTCATCCTTTCCATGTTAACCTCTAATAAACGAATCGAAGCATAAACATGTATGGATCTGTGCATTGTTATTGCCATCCTCGTTTTATTTTGACTACGCGGAAAGTTCGAAGAAGGAACTATGTGTTCTTCGCGGAGGTACAGTGGCTGGCTGTTAAACGGGCGTGGGAGCAGCTTCACTGCAGACTTGAGTTGAATCCGACTACAATCAACAAAGTTGACGTGTAGCCAATAAAAAAGTTTTACACACAGACTAGCTGCTGTCCGTGCAGTATGAGATTAGGCCGATATCAGGACATATAGCGAGCTCTAACATACACTCCTCATTCAGTTAAAGGTGTATTGACCCGACATTGAGGCGGCGCAGAAGGGACTGTTTTTTCTTTTTTTTTGCGTTTGCATTCTTGACGCTCTCAACGCAACGAAATATTCTAATTTTACTTTAAAGTTTTCGTCGCACAGCATCTGTATATATGCCAGCCCCATTGCAATAGACAATACCATTACGTGTGAACACAATCGCCTAAATTTGCCGAAATCGCTGACGGCAGCACGTGTAACTGGCGGTAGCCGACAGAGTTGTTGCTGTCCCCACGCAAGACCTACGTCCGACTGTGTTGTCGCGTCACTATGACACCGCCTCCTGTCCTCCCCCTCCCCTCGCAAAATTGGAAAGGAAAGTATCTTTCGAGCAGCCATATAACGATAAACTAATTGCGTTCCGAGGCACCACAACACTTTTTCTAGCGCTCCTGGCCCCAGTGCTTTAATTTAGAGCGACAATACATAAATGTGCAAAATTCGTGCGTGTCACTACTCCTTTAAATATGCTCTTAACCGCTAATAACGCACAGAAGGAGAATCGGAATAATACTGTTCGCGTAAGAACACCACTTTCTCTTCCTTCCTTCCTTTCTTTCTTTCTTTCTGTCTTTCTTTCTTTCTTTCTTTCTTTCTTTCAGCAGACTAATTCGAAGGCACTGCCTTCGAATTGGTCTGCTGTTGCGACTGGCCTGCTGAATTAGCCGACCAGCGGGTAGCGTGTTGCGGAGCGGCGGAGACGACTCGCAGGCACTTAAACTTCGGGAGACGAAAGCTGAGGCAGAGGTAGAGAAAAACTTAAAAGACGTTGATTTACATATTTACAAGAGCGTTCTCTTCAGAGAGTTCTTTCCTCCGGGCTCCTTCTCTGGGTCCCGCGCTTTTTGTTGCCCGGACTTCTCCCCCATTGGCTCCTGGGCGAGGGAGGAGGGAGAGAATGGGAGGTGTCCGCACTTGACCCGCCAATGGCCGTAATTACCGAAAGCACTGGCGAGGAGAACCCGAAAAAGAGTATCATGGTGCCTCGCAAGCCAATGAATATATTTTTAATACGGCTTCCCTAAAAGCCCACTTTCGGTTTCGATTTCGAGGGGGCGGTTTCCTGGTGACGTGTCAACAAAGTCGGACGTACGTCTGAGCCACGTAGGGACAGCAATTCGTGATAGCGTCGCGGCAACTCGCTCGTGTGTGGTAAATTGCACGTGGGGCACGGCAAACAACGACAAGTTCACGGTCTTCCAGTGGCTCTGACAGCGATTTCGGCGATTTTTATTAGACTGTGCTTATACGTCACCATAGTTTCCATTGCGCTGGGGCTGGCTTGCAGTGCATGGCGACGAAATCTTTAAAAGCAAACTAAAATATTTTGTACGCGTTTCCTGGCTTCCGTGTGCGGAGATCGTTAACAATACATGGCTAGAAAATGAAAAATGTACATTTGAGCCGCCGCAAAATCGTGTCAGTACTCCTTTAAAACCAAACAGCCACACCCTTGTTGGGAGAGGTCGTTGATAAAGACGCTGATGCACTGATTCCCAGCAGCTCTGCTCAGCCATATCCGGTACCGGGCATCTCGTCCAAGGAGTGGTCTCTGCTCTGCATATCAGTTTCTCCAGAACACAGCATCAAATTACGCCAGAACCACAACCGCAAAGCAGGCAAGCACCCGAACTCCTTTCCTGAGACCCACCAGGCTTTTTTGCCAAAACAAAATCCTTTTCGCCTACTCATTACAGCAGCAATTACAACAATCTGAAATAGGCTCCTCTGACACACAAACACAAGTTGTCAATCTCGGACGGATATACCTTTTCCGTTCGCGATTTCTACTTTGATTTGCTTGCTTTGTCTTGCTTTGCCGATCCGTACGTGAAAGGATCTAGTAGGTCCTAAGCTGCATAAGAAGTAAACAAAGAAGTACTGCTGGCGCTGTCCGCTTCATATTGTAGTGAATAATCTCGAGCTGTAGCGCCGCCTTGCCAACGATGCCATGGTTATCCCCACAACCATAGACTACGCCCACGGGGTACCAAGTTTACGCGGCGATGAGTTCGCGCAGTTGGTTTTATACTATCGACAATGCTATTGCAATTACAGTCGATAGTATACTGTCAATATTACCATCGATAGTGCTATCGATAGTTCTTCGTACCATCGATAGTTCGATAGTGACTCAACCATCGATAGTATCGATAGTGCTATCGATAGTTCTGCATCACTACTAGCTGCTCTCCGTGCAGTACGAGATTAGGCCGATATCAGGACACGTGGCGAGCTCTAACATACACTCCTCATTCAGTTAAAGGTGTATTGACCCGACTTTGAGGCGGCGCAGAAGGGACTGTTTTTTCTTTTTTTTTTGCGTTTGCATTCTTGACGCTCTCAACGCAACGAAATATTCTAATTTTATTTTAAAGTTTTCGTCGCACAGCATCTGTATATATGCCAGCCCCATTGCAATAGACAATACCATTACGTGTGAACACAATCGCCTAAATTTGCCGAAATCGCTGACGGCAGCACGTGTAACTGGCGGTAGCCGACAGAGTTGTTGCTGTCCCCACGCAAGACCTACGTCCGACTGTGTTGTCGCGTCACTATGACACCGCCTCCTGTCCTCCCCCTCCCCTCGCAAAATTGGAAAGGAAAGTATCTTTCGAGCAGCCATATAACGATAAACTAATTGCGTTCCGAGGCACCACAACACTTTTTCTAGCGCTCCTGGCCCCAGTGCTTTAATTTAGAGCGACAATACATAAATGTGCATGGTCTTGCTCTGCATATCAGTTTCTCCAGAACACAGCATCAAATTACGCCAGAACCACAACCGCAAAGCAGGCAAGCACCCGAACTCCTTTCCTGAGACCCACCAGGCTTTTTTGCCAAAACAAAATCCTTTTCGCCTACTCATTACAGCAGCAATTACAACAATCTGAAATAGGCTCCTCTGACACACAAACACAAGTTGTGATGCCCCACAACAACCACAAAAAAAGGGACAATGACAAACCTAAGCTACAGACACATAAAAGTAATCACAGCATATCCACGGGGTGAATGATGATGAGTGGGCGAAGCTCCTGAGGGGAAATCATCGAAGGTGGCGAGAAACGTCGAAAACGTCGAAAACGTCGAAAACGTCGAAGGTGGCGAGAAACTCTCCCAACGAGACGAACGATCCCCTCTCCAAAGCGTCGTGCATCTCTTCGTACCGTTGCTTGAGTTTCTGACGATGTGCCTTCTCGGCCTCGTCCTCGGTCGGAGGAAAGGGGACTACAATCCTAGTGATTTTCGTTATTAACTGATTTGGGGGCCAAATTAGTTCGTTAAATCGAGTTTTAAATGTACCTCACACTCCGAGAGTCAAGTTTATGCTGCAGTTCATAAACTAGAGGTAGCAGCCTGGACACACAACGCCATCTATTGAGCCATTCATAAACTAAACTAGAGGTGGCTACATACATACGGAGGAGGGAACGAAGCTCCCTAAGGAGCTTCGCCCCTAAAAGGCAATATACCCAAGCCAGAGCACTCGACGCCATCGAGTTCCCAAGAAGCAGCGACGTAAGCCGTCAGCATTGCCATTTAATTTGCCCTTTCTAAAACAAATTCTTAACAGTACAGCAAGTGCAGCAAGCTCCAGCGCAGTAGTCGGCCATTCCTAAAGGACATTGCAACCACCCGAGAGGACAATGGTCCGCTTATATTATGAACTCCAAACCCGTGTGCAACCATGCAAATTTTTTGTACTGCCTTTGCCATACTGACGCATTCTTTCTATGAAGCGGTGTACGCTTCCTACGATATCGTCAGTTTACGTCTAGCACATCATATTGGGTGTTCCTCTCCTGACTCGCGTCTCACATGAATCTTAGGCTCTTATTCTCCAAATTCTGTGCCGACAAAACGAATCATCTTCCCGTGCGTAGACAAAACAAAACTCTCGTGCTGCGTTGAGCTACGGCTGAGTACGCAAATGTGCTCTAGATAAACAATTACAAACATACAGCAAAACAACCTAAACACTTCACATTCGACATCTGCCGTCACACTTATTAATGTGATGGTCAACAAGCTCCTACTCCGCGGATGTAAACTCGCTCTAGCCGTTGCGGTCACAAACCCCATACTTCACATCTGTGACTTCCGCAGTATGGGCACCCTCCGATGCTATTTGGCTGTACAGGTCGCGCCACCAAGCCGCGCCGGTGGGAACCCCAGAGTAGGCCGTCGGCCCCCGCATCAACATTTCCCCTTTGACTGGACTGGACTCCCGCACGCCTGTTTGTCAATTTTTTAAAAAGTAAATTCACCTAGGACACTTGACGGCCCTACCGTGAAGCGTGCTAGAAAGAATAATCGCAGATACTGCTGCATTAAGAGAATAATATGTCGGCATCAAAATGTACTGCTTCCCTTCACAGCCGTAGGAGAAAACCTGGCCGGCTGCTGAAGTTGATCGTCGCTGTCCGACGCGGCAGCTCGTCGCTGCCCGTGTAACTAGGTATTTGTACCCTAGTTACACGGGCAATGTTAAACACGGTTAGAACAACAGCGGTTATCAGTTTTATCTATGGCTAATAAGCAATTGTACTCCGCCGGACTTCCACGGGCTATCGTGTTCGCGGTTGATAGAGGCTCCGCCCATATATATACGGCATGCACACTCCCAAGACTTCGTAAACTTCGTTAGTGTATGTACGAAAGAGTCAACTCCATCGTTCTATAAGAACACTGTCGATAAAAATACGCGCTCCAGAGCGACATACACATCACAATAATTAATCCGCCGTCACCAACTGGTCGGGGCTGACTGCTCCAGAAGCCAGGCCTGTCAAGGTGTACGGCGGTGCCGCAGCCGTTCGCGATCAAGGGCGACCTCGTCACATAGCGCTTCCTTTTGTCAGCACGATTAGCATTAGTACTCATATGACATGCCTTAACACGTGCGATTACTTTTCTGAGCACCTCCATGTGCAAGGAAGGTTCGAAAGTAAGCTAGCCGGTTCGTGAGTGAAACAGACGGTGCCGCTGTTTACCTCTCGCATCGCGGCGTCCGGTCTGTCGAACGATGCGGAAGTGGGAGCTCTTTTGCAGAAATGACCAACTTTATAACTAACTTTGCTCGTATATGAATCGTTTTGTGTCATATAAACAAATCAGAGTCGATATTTGAAATTTTGTCGTGCTCTGGATACAGCAAACGTTTCGGTCTTGGTCCGAGCCGACCGAACGTAGGGAACTTACCGCGGCTCGGTGCAAAAGCACGCGTTTCGACTACTTGGGCGTACCGAGGTCATATTACAGCTTCTCATGCGGCATCGACTGAAAAGATCGATTTTCGGATGATACCTAAAAATCGCCAACACTGCACTCGGAAGGGGTACCGCTGCCGTTTTGCCCGTTTCTGAACATCGGCTTACGCTCAACCGAGCTTGGCAAGCTCGGCTGGCAGCCAGCCGCGATTAGCGGCCTAACGGCCGTTTCATCTGCATGCGCCCCGTGTAACAGGGGTATAAGTGTCGCTCTTGCGATTTTCTGTTGAACTAACGATGTCTTAACCAGAAAACGTAGCCGGCAGCATCCGTAAAAGTGCAGAATTAAGCTACAATTTCGTGGAAGCGTATGAACCCATCGCTGCTGTCGTATAGGCATGCTTGCTTTGCTGCGGCAAGCATTTCGCCGAGATTTCGTCGCCATCCACTTCCCTCACACCATAAACATAATCGGGTGTTTGGAAATAGGCCGTCGCTGTCTTCTATCGCTTGAAAACTGCAGCAAAGCACGACCGCCATCGATCTCACGAGCGCTGTCAACGCGTGCCTCCGTCCATGCCGCCTACTCGATGTTTCGCGGAACTGACATGCTGGCGCTGCCGGCGGCGCCGATCGCTGCGCCACCTGAGCATTGGCGGTTGCCCATAGCTATCTCCGCTAACGTCCACACAGGACATCTGCTAAGCAACGAACAAATAACTCCCGACTGCCTTACAGCGCTCAAACTCACTAAGAGTGCATAACCTACGGCTCACATATGCACGTAGGCTAACTTGCAACTTCCGCTATTTACAAACTCGAAGGATACTCCCTGACATGAAAATTCTTTGCATTCCATCTCTCTGACATCGTAAATCATATTATCTCACTGACACGCAAATCAAATGAAGGCTCAAAACTCTTCCGGTCATATGATTCTCCTTCAAACGTAGCCTTTTCTTTTCTCCCAGGATTACATCGCGAACATTTGAGACGACCTCACACGTGTCTGTAAGCTTTCAACAAATAACACACTTTCCATTACTGCTACACAATAGTTATGGACTACAGCAAAAAACACTATTAGTGAAACAAATCGATCATCTAGGAGAAAGCTACAAAACAAAACTGGCAGCAAGTTACAATAACCACCACTAATCGCGGAGATCACGAGACACCATTCCCACAACTAACAAAATCAAAACAAAAGTGTCCGAAGTTTCTCCAATGGCTGCATTTGACCACCTATGTCTGTCTCGCCCTGTTTAGCCGTACTCGCGGGGGACGCACACTGAACGTTTTTCTCAGACAGGAAGCACGAAGGATGACACACGTGTTCGCCTCACTACGGAGCGCCACAATCGTCGCCAGCGTCTTCCCTCCGTGGCATTGTTCGACGGCTTCGCCGAGGGGCCTTACCCTGAACTCACGCGACAATTTACCGCGAAGAAAGCGGCGGTAGGATAACGGCACGTGTCCACGGCTGCTGACATGCCCCTCTGACCGTGTTCGACCATAGTGCGCTCTTTCCCTTCTCGCTGGTCGGCTCGCAGGCGTCTTAGTCCAATTCGCCACGCGCGAAAAGCACACCTTTCTCGTTCTCTTGCTTCCTCGCCCGAAGTGTGATGTCAACCGCCCCGCGCTCCCGGCGGCATTCCTCTCTCTATGACGCTTCTTACGTCTACTCCTCCTTTTGCTGCTCCTTTTTGAGGCCTTTCGCTCGCATTTCCTCTGCCTGAGCAATCTCACTGTTCTCGCTAGCCGACCGACTCACGCAGTCCAAGTTATTTACCGGCAGCTGATCTTTTCTTTTGCCTTCCTGACTAACGGACAGCCTAGCACGCTTCAAAACAGTGCAGTTCGGTGTACTTGAGCTCCGCAGGTCGCATACCTGAGCGCTATCCGCACCTGCCTCGTCCTCCCTACAAGGTGCTTCATCGCACTCTCCTAAATTTGCACTGGCTTTCTTGTCTAGCGAGCCGACATAATCTTGAGCTTCGCAGGCAAGATCCACATTCGCGACGCACTCCCTATGTATACGTGCCAAATCGTCTGGGGCCCGCCTAGGTGCTTCCCTCTCATCCCGTTGGCACGATAACTCGTCGCCTTCACTTTGACCATGAACGGCCTCAACTACCACTTCGGCATCGTTAGCTGCTGATGCTGATACCTTCCTTTCTCTCGTGAGCGTGCTCTTACCCTCACACGTATCTGCACGAGCTTCCGCGTCACTCCCATTTGATGAATGTGCCAGATCGACCACCGCTGGCCTATCTGATTCACAAACATTCCCTTGGCACATCACCTGGCCGCGTTCACTTTGGCCTTGAACTGCTTCCACTACCACTCGGGGATTGTTAACAGCTAATAACTCTCTTACACTCGCGGGCGTGCTCTTACCCTCACACACTCGGGGATTGTTAACAGCTGAAAACCCAATTTCCCTCGCTAGCGCACTGCTAACATCGCACGTATCGGCACGAGCTTCCGCGACACTCCCTTGTGATGCATGTGCCAACTCATCTACCTCCCATTGGCCCAGCACCACGTCGCGCTCAATTTGGCCATTGAACGGCCTCAACCGCTAGCGTGTCATGTTTACTCGCTGATGAGTTTTCCTCCAGCATGAACACGCTGCTGCTCCTACGTGCGCTAGCCTTTTCTTCGGCCCTGAACTGCACCGCACTCGCCACTACTCTGCCCCTTTCGTGCGCTACTTCTACCGATGCACTACCGCTTTGCTGCTTTGCCTCGAACTGACGAACATCCAACTTCCTTAGCAAGCTCGACATAACCTGCTCGTAGTCGTCTGCTCCCTCCTTTGACAAACAGGCAATTACATCGGCAGCCTCATACGGTAATAAGATCTGAAAGCATTGCGGCCACATTCTTTTGGTAACACCCACCTTCTCGCACGTTATCTCGAAGTTTACCAAGTACCGACCTATGTCCTCTCCGGAGCGGTAGGGTTGCATAAGGTCCTCAACTTTGAACGGAATTCGTTCTACTCCGCTAGGTGCTTTGCTACCTCCTCTAGAGAGAGAGAGAGAGAGCTCTTTATTGAACAGTGCTACCTCCTCTAAATCGAGCTTCGTGAACTCGAGCTGCTCAAGGCTCGCCTCCTCTAAATCGAGCCTTGAGCAGCTCGAGTTCACGAAGCTTCATCTCAAGCTCCATTTCAAGACGCCTGACCTCCCTTTCTTCTGCAAGGCGTTTCTGATTTTCTTCCTCTGCTTCGCGCTTTATTAACTCGTGATTTTTTTTTCCTCAATCAGCTCCAGACACTTTGAGAGCTCGTCATCGTCTGCCTCAAGGTTCTCGATAGCCTCGATGATCTTTGGCTTTCTCATTTGCTCCCGAACCTCCAAACCCAACCTTTTCGCTAACTCTAGCAAAACCGGTTTTTTCAGTGCCTTTAAGTTCATGGTTGCTGCAAGTGCTGCTAATTCTTCACTAACACAAAAATACTATGTTCCCGTTCTCAGATTAACGTGGAACAATAGCTACCGAAATTACCACCTTTGCTAACACAAATCAAAACAAAGCCTGGTAAAATCTCAGTGAAGAAAAGCCAAGCACTCGCCACCCTACAGCCATGATCCTGGCGGAGTCCATTCCGACGCTTGCACCATCCATTGCGGACCGCAAGGATCACCCATGCCGACGTCGGACCTCCGGGTAACTAATCTCGCTGCTGTTAAACAGTTGTTGCGACTGGCCTGCTGAATTAGCCGACCAGTGGGTAGCGTGTTGCGGAGCGGCGGAGACGACTCGCAGGCACTTGGGACATCGGGAGACGAGAGCCGAGGCAGAGGTAGAGAAAAACTTAAAAGACGTAGATTTACATATTTACAAGAGCGCTCTCTTCAGAGAGTTCTTTCATCCGGGCTCCTTCTCTGGGTCCCGCGCTTTTTGTTGCCCGGACTTCTCCCCCATTGGCTCCTGGGCGAGGGAGGAGGGAGAGGATGGGAGGTGTCCGTACTTGACCCGCCCATGGCCGTAATTACCGAAAGTCCTGGAAACGACTGCCGGAGACGATCACGTCACGCGGCCACATGCACGTGCGGAGACACACACCGGTTAACAGTTTGTGTGGTCCGATGCTGAAAAGGTGGACACTCGCCGGACGAACCACTTCCAGATGTGCCGGACGGGGTCGACTCTTCGGCTCGGGACCGGACGTTCTTCCGGACTGGCCTTCCTTCTGTGCTAACTAAAAACGTTCGCACACACGAAGCACACGCGCACGTGCGGCACAGGAACTCATGTCCCCTGGCGGCGCCGCACCGTCGAAAGCGCATCTGCAGCAGCTCTGTAACACTGCCTGCACAGGCGCGTAGTACTGCGCTTCTCATGCACTGTGGCGCTGCATGTCCGAGGCGCACCCCCGCGCAGCTGCCCATGTAAGATATGAGGTGCTCGAGATGCATATGTGGAGTCTAAATATTTACATTTGCAAATGGCCGCGGTACAGTTTATTTCGCTTTCGAGCCGGTTGTTGTTGTTATGTTGGGTTTAACGTCCCAAAACCAGCTCTGATAATGAGAGACGCCGTAGTGGAGGGCTCCGGAAATTCTGACAACCTGGGGTTCTTTAACGTGCACTGACATCGCACAGCACACGGGCCTCGAAATGCAGCCGCCGGAGCCGGGATTCGATCCCGCGACCGTCGGATCAGCAGCCGAGTAGCATAACCACTAGACCACCGTGGCGAGGCTTCGAGCCGGTCCTTCGAGTTATAGTGCCTAGAATATTCTACGAAAGGGAAAATGAGCATACATCCGTTTTGTTGCACAAGGCTACAAGGAAATCCGTACGGGTTTCCTTGTAGCCTTGTGTACGGGTTAATGCTAATTGGTGAATGTTGAATGAATTGCTGGATGCTGAACGGGTGAATGCTGATTTTCCCTTTCATAAATGTTACTCCACCTTGCGGGTTTCCGCAGAACTCTTTTACCAGAATATTCTACGCGTGAAACTTCACTGAAGTGAACTGAAGAACTCGGATGGCGACGCTTGTGGCGCGCAGGGTTTTTGCACTGCAAGCGCTTTAGTTCAGCTGAATAAAGATTCATCCTTTCCATGTTCACCTTTAATAAACGAATCGAAGCATAAAAATGTATGCACCTGTGCATTATTATTGCCATCCTCGCTTTATTTTGGCTACGCGGAAAGTTCGAAGAAGGAACTATTTGCGCTTCACGGAGGTACAGTGGCTGTCGGTTAAACGGACGGGGGAGGAGCTTCACTGCAGACTTTATTTGTATCCGACTACAGGCAACAAGGTTGACGTGTAGCCAATAAAAATGTTTTACACACAGACTAGCTGCTAGTGATGCAGAAGTATCGTTAAATCGACTATCGATAGTATCGATAGTTTAAAAAAGAACTATCGATAGTATGTGCCGATAGTTCTAACAGTCACAATAGGCTACTATTCGCAGTACTCGGCTCGTTTCATTTATGAGCAATTTTCTTGTGAATGAAATTACCTCAGTGAAAATGCCGGAATATGTCCACTAAGAGATTAGTGCTTAAAGGAGTACTGACACGAATTTTTGACATTCTCGTATTGTTGCTGTAAATGAAAGCACTGGCGAGGAGAACCCGAAAAAGAGTATCATGGTGCCTCACAACGCAAGGAATACATTTTTAATACGGCTTCCCTAAATGTCCACTTTTGGTTTCGATTTCGAGGGGGCGGTTTCCTAGTGACGTATGAGCATAGTCGGACGTATGTCTGAGCCACGTAGGGACAGCCATTCGTGATAGCGTCGCTGCAAATCGCTCGTCTGCGGTCAATTGCACGTGGGGCGCGCAAAAAACGACAAGTTCACGGTCTTCCAGTGGCTCTGACAGCGATTTCGGCGATTTTTATTAGACTGTGCTTATACGTCACTATAGTGTCCATTGCGCTAGGGCTGGCTTGCAGTGCTGGGCGATGAAAACTTTAAAAGCAAACTAAAACATTTTGTACGTGTTTCCTGGCTTCCGTGTGCGGAGAGCGTTAACAATACATAGCTAGAAAACGAAAAATGTACATTTTGAGCCGCCGCAAAATCGTGTCAGTACTCCTTTAAAACCAAGCAACCAAACCTTATAAGTTCGTGATATGTTTTTTATTTTGAACCACAAAACGCAACATAACTTCGAGGTCTTGCAGTTCCTTGACATGAACGGCTTCCTTGCCGCTACCGCTGAACCGTTCAATTTAATTATCATTTGCAAGCCAAGCATTTTGGTGCAGGAACAAAAGCATGTGATATGAGCCACGTGATATGAGCTACCTTCCCTTGCTTGCTTTTGTGCGCCCCGGGCGGATGGTTTTGTTTCAAATTCTCGGACAGATATACCTTTCCCGTTGGCGATTCCTACTTTGATTTGCTTGCTTTGTCTTGCTTTGCCGATCCGTACGTGAAAGGATCTAGTAGGTCCGAAGCTGCATAAGATGTAAACAAAGAAGTACTGCTGGCGCTGTCCGCTTCATATTGTAGTGAATAATCTCGAGCTGTAGCGCCGCCTTGCCAACCCTGCCATGGTTATCCCCACAACCATAGACTACGCCCAAGGGGAACCAAGTTTTACGCGGCGATGAGTTCGCGCAGTTGGTTTTATACTATCGACAATGCTATTGAAATTACAGTCGATAGTATACTGTCAATATTACCATCGATAGTGCTATCGATAGTTCTTCGTACCATCGATAGTTCGATAGTGACTCAACCATCGATAGTATCGATAGTGCTATCGATAGTTCTGCATCACTACTAGCTGCTCTCCGTGCAGTATGAGATTAGGCCGATATCAGGACATATGGCGAGCTCTAACATACACTCCTCATTCAGTTAAAGGTGTATTGACCCGACTTTGAGGCGGCGCAGAAGGGACTGTTTTTTCTCTTTTTTTGCGTTTGCATTCTTGACGCTCTCAACGCAACGAAATATTCTAATTTTATTTTAATGTTTTCCTCGCACAGCATCTGTATATATGCCAGCCACATTGCAATAGACAATACCATTACGTGTGAACACAATCGCCTAAAATTTGCCGAAATCGCTAACGGCAGCACGTGTAACTGGCGGTAGCCGACAAAGTTGCTGCTGTCCCCACGCAAGACCTACGTCCGTCTATGTTGTCGCGTCACTATGAAACCGTCCCCTGTCCTCCCCCTCCCCTCCCAAAATTGGAAACGAAAGTATTTTCAAGCAGCCATATAAAGATAAACTCATTGCATTCCGAGGCACCACAACACTTTTTCTAGGGCTCTTGGCGTCAGTGCTTTTATTTAGAGCAACAATACTGCAAAATTCGTGTCACTACTCCTTTAAACATGCTTTTAAGGGCTACTAACGCACAGAAGGAGAATCGGAATAATACTCGTCGCGTATGAACACCACTTTCCCTTTCTTTTCTTTCTTTCTTTCTTTCTTTCTTTCTTTCTTTCTTTCTTTCTTTCTTTCTTTAAGCCAACGTGAAGCAATGGCAGGTGCAGAATAGTTTCAAAGTAATTTAGAATATACCTGTAGCATTTGAATAGCAGTGACTGTTTTTTTATAAGCGCTAATCGTTTTAAGGCTCAACAAAAATTCAGGAACCATTTCCCTGTCGGGGAAAAAAGGGGACAAGCGAAGGTGAAAATGCGCGTGTTTTTCTTCCTTTCTTCCTTCTTTCGTAGAATATCCAAGGATTCGTATGGCTCAGACATGTTCACATCTTCGTTTGCCGAGCGTGCACTGAATAACGTGCACGTGTTACGGAAGCGCGTTGTACACTTCTTCATCAATAGAAAACCATGCTTTATAGCTCATGAATGATGAACCGGAAATGGTCTGAGTCGGTTAGCGTGTTCGTATTTTAACCCGGCGGTCGGTCGTTCGAATCCTCTTCGGAGGACCAGTTTTCATTGCCCCGCCTTGGTGGTCTAGAGGTTACGGCATTCCGCTGCTGATCCGAAGGTCGCGGGATCGAATCCCGGCCGCGGCGGCTGCATTTCGATGGAGGCGAAATGTTGAGGCCCGTGTGCTGTGCGGTGTCAGTGCACGTTGAAAAACCCCAGGTGGTCGAGATTTCCGGAGCCCCCCACTACGGCGTCTCTCATAATCAGAGCTGGTTCTGGGACGTTAAACCCCACAAATCAATGAATCAATCAAGTGTCATTTGCCTTCACCAGTTTGCCTTCACGGCAGTGTACACGCCTCCCGTTAAAAAAGATTTCACGGCACGAGAACTACTGCCGCAGTGAAACGAGCTTTACAGGCGGCTTGCGTGTAGAAAAACGATTCCATTCGTTCGGCACTCCATAGATTCGTGTCGAAGCGAACTCGAATACAGTAATTACTAAGCTCGATTTATTCGTCACAAGCCTCTTAGTACGACTCTCTGAGTGGGAAAATGACGTGTAGTAGATGAAATTGATACTTCGAATATCCAAAGCTGTCCTACTATTGGCCGCAACTACCGCATATACGGCCACAGCCGAATATCTCGGGAATACATCCGATTATGCATTCTTCGATCGAAAATATTCCTAATACGCATAGAGCTTCATCGGACAAAAAAAAAGAGTATTCGACATGCGTATGAGATGTCAAAAATTCACACACCCCGCAAATATAGGCATCTGAAGAGCGTTCTTCCATTTCGGGCCCATCGAAATGCGGCCGCCGTGTCAAAGCCACGTCCTCGAGTTTAGTGGCGCAGCACCTTACTCTCACTTCACTCTCACTCATTCACATTCAATCTCAATCTACCGAATTGTCTGAGAAACTTCTTTGATCATGTTGCAAATATTCGCAGATTTTCTTTTCTTGCATGTTGTATCCGAATCGAGCGCATATAAGAAAACAAAACCAACAGCGATGACCTTTTGTGAGCAAACAACACTATTTTCCCACGAGCTCTACTGTGCGCTTGGGAAGACGAGGCCAGGTGGGGGTTCGGATCTGCAACTTCATTATTTTCATTAATTTGCACAAACACACACCCACCACACACGCGCGCGCGCACACACACACGCACGCACGCACGCACTCTCACTCTCTTTCTCTCTTCGAGGTCGCCGGATTTAATGACAGCCACGGCGGCCACATTTTGGTGCGGGAGAAATGCGCGAGAACGCCCGTGGAGCTAGATTTAGGTGCACGTTAAAGGACGCCGGGTGGTCAAAATTCCTCTGGAGCATCTCCACTACGGAGTTTGCCTCGTAAGTCCTAGCTGGTTTTATTTTATAACCTACACGTTATTTGACCTCTCTCCTTGGAGGTGTATTTTCTTACCAATTCTTTTAAGCGCTCCTTTCGTGCGTAGCGATATCAACGCGTCGATGTTGCGTCTATGAACTGGCGTTTCCGTGTCAACCTTGAGAACGATATATACAGTGGTTAAAAACGGAAGCATTACGACGGAGATAGAGCGCGCGCTACAGGGATTTCGGTAGTTTAAATTGAAACATGTAGCTTGGCTATTCCCACCTCCGAATATCCGGCAGCGCACTGCCGAGTTCTTGGAGTAAAGCATGCGCACAAAGACTGAGTTACAATAGAAGGCAATACGATTTCAGTATATTAATGCACAGAAATTGTACGGCGTGTGCATATATCGTGACGTGGTTCTGGCACAGATTTTACTAAGTAGATTGTGCGCATGACACTTCGGCTTTTATTCGTTTTAATATATATTTCGGCAAGGTGCCTCTATTCATGATAACGTATCAGCCGGCAACCGTTGTTGAACTTTGCACAATGACACTTTGGCTGTATAAAAGGTTTATTGCAGTTGGCGTGACTACTCGGCTTGCAGAACGGTGAGTGGCACAAGGAAACTACAATACACAAATGATGAGAAACATGGCAACCGGAGGAAAAGCAAAACAACAACAGTTGTTGCACCTTCGGAGACAGTGAAAAATTTACCGGGAAGATCTGCAAGAAATATATGCATATAAGCAGGTGCGTTCACGGCCACTTAAGCACGCCATCATATGGGCGGATGCGTTTAACTACGTTACACATTGAGGTATGCAACAACGTTAGCCTGGAAATTCCCGGTAGAAACTATATTAACCCGGCGCAAGATTTCGCACAACAAAGATCAAATACGTTTCGCTAGCAAGAACGCGAATCGGCATGCAGTAGGCGCCGTTCGCGCAAGGTCTTCTATTTGTAGAAATTTTGGTGCCGGGAACAAGTTATTGCGAAAACCGAGCATCGCGTTTGTTCAAGTATAAATCTATGGCTGTAAGAGCCGCAGTAGGCAGTCGGAAGAAAGACACTTGTATGACGTCTCATATTTAATAATATCACGGCTGCACCAATGCCGGTTGTTCTAAGCAGAGGTCTAGAACAGCCAGAGTTCAAGGATCAGAAGTGGCGTCGTGAATCAATCGTAGACGAACTCGCAACGCAATGGGAGGCCGGCTCAGACGAAGTACACGGATGCGAGAAGCCTGTCCACTACTTGTACAGCATCCACGTACAGGATGCTGGCCACGCTGTCTCCGCTGCTTTCCGATGTTTCGCTGCTGGAGCTAGGCGCTGTCATGCCGACGCTTCGCGAGCGGCGGGCGTGCGTGTGGTACTAGTAGTAGCTGAGCTTCTGCAGCTCGTCGGCTGAGAAGTTCGAGTGGTCCCATAGGATGTAGTAGTGAGCAGGCTGGCTCGTGCCCTGCGCAACACGGGATCATTTTTGAAGCCTTTTCTTTCTGACCGAGGATTCTGCCTCTGGTCTCTGCATAATGATTGGCGCGACAAGAAGGCTGCCGTACACATTCGCCGTTGAACGGGTCTTGCATGTGCTATATATAATACAGTCGCTTCTATTTTTACGCAAGCCTCCTCCGAGAGATAGCAGTTATGAAAGGTGCACCAGAGCCGAAGACACACTCTAGTGGCTTATTGGTTTTATTTGCAGGACTGGCGTGCTTTCGTTACACTACAAAACGACAAACAGCTGACATAAGTATTCCATAGCAGCAATCACGCGAGCGACTCTAGGTCAAACTAGCTTTAATACGATCTGCTCAGCGCCACGCTCCGCTGCAATGCTGGCGAGCAAGACGCATACACGAACCTCGTCGTGCGGCAGAAAAATAACTTTGGACAAGTTTTGTCATCGTGCGGTGGTCAGCGTGCTGCTGTAAGTTTTATCCGTGTGCTGCTGGCCAAAGTTGTAAAGGAGGTTCCGGCTCGCTCCCTTGGTAGGTACGTTTATGTGAATTGCCTCCATCGAGCAAAATCTTTGGCTCCGCACTCTTTCCCCGGTAACCTCTACTTTATTTTATAGGTACACAAGAATGTGAAAATATGCTCCTTTACTAAAGGTTAAAACAGTTTAAACTTTAGTAAAGGAGCATACTTTCACATTCTTGTGCACCTATAAGGTAAACTACAGGTTACCGTGTTTACAATGTCGTCCTGTACGAGGCGCAATCAATTCAGCATAGGTAGCTTCGTCGCTGACTGCTTCGCGTGACATCTGCTCCCGCAATGCGTGGTCTCGCGGATTTTCAACAGCGCAGCTGTTTAAGCTTGGTTACATGCCGATGTGGTACGCACAAGAATGGTTGAGCGAGGTATGTGCCAATAAGCTCTTAGCACAGCGTAGTCATGCACAGTATAGTATAGCAAGGTGCTGTGAGAGAGAAGAGAGGGTGATGAGGAGGGGTGAGAGATCCAGGAGGAAGGAAAGGAGGAGATGAGAGGGTAAAGCATGGCAGTAAAGCATGGTAAAGTTGAGAGGGTAAAGCATGGTAAAGCAAGACGAGTTTAGGAAGGAGATGGGAAAGGGAAGAAATGGTGAGGAGGACTTATGTAAGAGTGAGGAGGGAAATAAGCAAAACGAGGAGGTGAGACGGTAAACCATAGGAGAGCCACGTAGTCTAGTATAGCAAGGGGTAGAAAGAAGTCAGGTTGAGAACGAGTGGTGTGTAGGTGAGGAGGGAAAGGCGAGACATTGCTACATAGTGAGAGGTAGATGAAGAAAGATGACAGAGAAGAAAGAAGAAGAAGATGTAGAAAGAGATAGAAAAGGAAAGAAAGAAAGATGACAGAATAAAGAGATAAATTCAATATGTGTTCGCAATGTAGGGGCACTTGTTTACTAGGTTCACTGTTTACTCATATTGCACAGGCGCAGTACTAGCTTTGCAAATCTGTCGCGGGGTTGGACTCCGGATGATTTCGGCCGTCAGAGAAAGCGCCGGTGTCGTTCCTACTTTTGTTGTGCTTCATTTTGTATCCGCTGACAGTCATGGTTATTACCTGGATTCCAAAGTGGCTGCACAGAAAGAAATCAAAACCCAGCGGGTGCGTCGAGCCCGCTTTGGTTCCTGGTGGCACGTTGCGGAATTCAGGGTTGCTGGATGGCATGAAATGCGTGTCGTGGCGCCTCTGGAGCACGATGAACGTGAAAGCCGGCTCGTAAGTCTCGTTCGGGGATAGTTCGTTGCACGCCAGACGCATGGCACTCGCCTGCAGGGGTAAGAGACGACTGAAGCTTAACGGACAGTTTTTGGGCACTAACTAGTTACTGGTAACGCATTGCCGGTAACTACTTTTTTCAGTAACTGCACTTGTAACTGTAAACCCTTTTCACACTCGAACCTTAACCTTTTCACAAAACGGCAGCCGTAGCAGTTTAGGAGAGAACCTCGCTAAGAGGACTATATTTCCAGCAGAAGACCGAGGTCGGAGGTCGGTCGTCGAGGAGATTTCTTCACATTTTTTTTTCGTTTTGAACCGCGGAAACAAGAAGAAAACGAAACTGCCAATTAGACCTCCGCCGAGGAGGAAGCTGGGCTACCCTTGTAAAGAAAGGCCACCGACGAGGGACCCACTGAGGAAGGGGCATCCATCACGACGCAAGTATGAAAGTGGTCGATGCCTACGGCCATTGGGGAGAGCAACATTCGTCTGTTTCAGCTATGCGAGCTCACTCGCTTCACACTACGAATGCGTGAAGAAAATCTGGATTAGAAACGTTTAGGCGGGCATGCGAGCTGTCTCACACCTCTCCATCTATCGATCTGCAACATGGGGCAATCTCGGCGAGCTGGCGAAGTTCTGGAAGAACCAAAAGATCTTTATCCATTCGGTAAAGGACGCGACATATTCTCTATCAAGGAAAGGAAATTACAATGTCGGCCAAGGGTGGATCAACGAAGTTGGCGAAACAGCATGGGGCGCACACGACGATCGCCGATGTTCGGCCGAGTGTGCCCCTTTTAGGTTCCCTTCGTCTGGGATTTTATGATATTTGAGCTACGCGCGCACAGTTCAATTGTTCATTGGAAATGAGTGCATACATAACGAACAAGGCGGAACGCTGAATGTGTTGTCAATCGAGTGTCAATATCGGTAGGCTGTAGATGACTGCATGCTAGAATTTGTGTAATGACCGAGCTCTTCGACAATAGTTCAGATAGTTGGAGGGAAACCGAGGAGCCTTTGCTTGTTGCATGCCTAACCGCATTCAACATAACGGAAGTGCACAACAATATTTTAATGCAATTTGGTGTTCAGCAAGCAAAAGGGTTGCTTTGTACTCCTGGGCATGACTGGAACGGTTGTCATTGCGTATCTGAATTCGCTAGAGAAATACTCAAGCGAACGTCTGGAAGGGAGTCCAGTCAAATTTTTCGCAGTAACAGCGCGCCAATGGTCACAGTTCAAACTAAGGTAAGCACTAACTACGGTAAAATGACAGCGTTGTTTTCTGCAATTTCATTCTGGAATTTTTTGTCATCGATTATTAAATCGACACCTTTATTACATTGTTTCTGGCGGCCGCTAAAAGACCATTTGACCACCTTATAAATGCATGTGTTTGGACGTGACAAACTGTTTGATAGTATTTTGCAGATGTTATGATGTTTTATTATTGCTTTTTCCTAAATTGGCCTTAGTCTTGTTCTATTACTGGTGTATCTTTTGCTTACATGTACAACTTTCATTTTCTGTTTCCCTTTCTGCTTTTTCCCTTAGTTACCTATTCTTTATTTCTCTATGCATATACTCGCAGGAAGTCCCTCTGACAGTTTATACTTTCGGACCTCCTTCTGTATTATATTCATTTTGTATTTGTACTTTTATTTGAATAAACCTAAAACTTGTTCAGAGGAAAAAAAAACACTTGGCGCGAATAGTCGCCTATAGTAGCACCGCCGTCCGCCTTCAAGGTAATGGCTTCGTAATGCGTGCCAGCTGCTAACTGGAAGCCAGCTCTATTTTGGCGACCCATCTCATCGAGTTAATACAACAGACCTACCGAACCGAGGCACAGCACCATTCAACAAACCTTTCAACGTCAGCACCTTTGAACACCTGTCAACGGTCTTCCCTATACGCACTATTCACTACAGATGCTCACCCTTAATGTTCTCGCTTCTGATAGGCAAAAGTGTTTTGTTCAATCCTTCACGGTGCATCATAAGAACGTGCAGCTTCTTCACACCATAAAAACGTTGCTTCTCAAAGCATGTTTTTCTAGTTCGTTGGTGAAGAATACTCGCGTTTAATAGCACGTCCCGTGTGTTTGACAGGCGAGCGCACACTATAGTGACAAGCATGCATTCCGAGTTGACGTAACAGGTGTCACTGTGGCCTCCGCGGCCGATCTGAAATCAGCCGGAAACTTATATGGAATCGCCCTTGTATTATCTCTATCCCTCTCTTCCTTACGGACGTTAGGGGAAAAAGAGAAGAAAAAAGAAAAATGAATCTTTTACCTGTTTCTCTGGAAGCCTCCGCGCTGCCTTCATGGGAGGGTATTGCGTCGAGCACCGGGCAGCTCTGCAACTGGTCGCTAGGTGTAGATGGCTTAGGGATTGGCGCATTTTGTCGCCGTTTACCTGCTAATCGAGAAGCAGACCAATACGGAAGAATAAAATGTCAGGCTACCTTCCCACGATCCGCCTTCGCAGCCTAGCGGCTAGGGTGTTAAGCTTGCTATGCTCGAGTTCTCGAGATCGAATGCCGGCCACGGTGGCCCGATTTCAATGGGAAACGAAATGCAGAGAACACCCTTGCACTTAGATGTATGCGTCAATACGTGCCACGTTAAAGAACTCCAGGTGCTGAAAGTTACTCCGTAGCCCTCCACTACGGGACTTTCCTCATAATCACCAGCGTGGCTTCGGCGTGTAAAACAACACATTACTATTACTACGTGCCTCAAGGTCAGCAGACCAGTGGTGGTATGCGAGTACGGTACACATCAGTGTTATGTATCTAATTCCACTTTAATTGTGTCATTCATGTACAGATACGGCAGTTAAGCGACCACCGCGGCGCTCCGATATTGGAACACTAGTGCAAAGGTAAAAAAGAGCGAAATTACACGAAGGTAATAAAACACAAACATAAAAAATGAGGTACCATTAGCTATGACCACGTCAAAATCGTAACAGAAAAATTAAGGGAAAAAGGCGTAGAACTAACGAGCTTTCTGATGCAAGGCGACATCAGGTAAAAATGAGCGAAATTACAGGGAGGTAAAAAACAAAAGATAAAAATTAAGCACCATTAGCCATGCCAACATCGAAATCGTAACACAGAAATTAAACAAAAAAAAGGCGTAGAACACGCGAGACCTCCGATCTAAGGCGACAGTGGGAACACCAGTGCAAAAGTAAAAAAAGGGCGAAATTACACTAATGTAAAAAACAAGAAAACATACGAGATCAAGTACCATTAGCTATGCCCACGTCGAAATCGTGACAAAGATATGGGGATAAAAGGGGGTAGAACTCGCGAGCTCTGCGATCCAAGCTGACATCGCAACACTAGTGCAAAGGTGAAAAAGCTAAAAAAGACCAAAACCACCCGAAGGTTAAGACAAAAAAACATAAAAGATAAGTACCATGAGCTAGACCACGTCAAAGTCGTAACACAAAAATAAAAAAAGGCGTAGAACTAGCGAGCTCTCCAATCTAAGGCGACAATGGAACACTAGTGCAAAGGTAAAAAAGAGCAAATTGCACTAAGGTTAAAAAAACAACATGAGAAATCAAGTACCATTAGCTATACCACGTCGAAATCGTAACACAAAAATTGAGACAAAACGGCGTAGAACTCCGAGCTCTTTGATCCAAGGCAACATTAGGTAAAAATGAGGGAAATTACACGAAGGTAAAAAGAAACATATGAAATCAAGTGCCATTAGGTATGACCATGTCGAAATCGTAACACAGAAATTAAAGAAAAAGAGGTGTAGAACTCGCGAGCTCTCCGATCTAAGGCGACATAGGAACAGTAGTGCAAAGGTAAAAACGAGCGAAATTGCACCAAGGTAAAAAAACAAGAAATCATGTACCATTATCTATGACCAGTGCCGTAGCGGTAACAAAGAAATTAAAAAAAAGAAGGACATAACACACGAGCGCTCCTACCTAAGGCCACATTCGAACACTAGCGCGAAGGTGGAAACGTAAAAATAAATGAATGACCCAAGGTCATATTGGAATGTAAATTACCCTTAGGTTATGACCAAGCCGTAAGAGTACCACGATACTTGAAAATATACGAACTCTCGAATGACAGCACGGCAGTAAAAGCAGGAGAAATCAAGTGCCCTTAGGGCACTTAGTGCGCTAAGTCCTAAGGCAAAACAGAAAAACTAAAGAACCTTGAAAAAGAAAATAAGAAAATCCCACTTGGCAGCTCTCCGATTCGAACACTGCGAAGGTACAAAATGCAAACACAAAGGCAAAAAGGCACGAGAAAACAATGACCCTCATCGATGACCACGCTCTAACGTTATGGAAAAGAGAGAAAAGCACGAGAACAAACAACTCGAGCAATGTTCTAACGCGAACACAAGGTTAAGCCTGAGAAGAGTGCGTGCTGTATGATCTAAAGCCACGCTCGAGCGCCAGCAAGAAAGGTACCAAGGCGTGAGAAAAACCCCGACGACGTTGAAATGCTAGCAAGAACGTAATACGCCGAAAAAGCAGTTGAACTTATGCGGCAACGATCTAACGCCAAGAGAAAGTGTGAAGAGGACGCGTGCCCTGATCTGAAGGTCACGTTCGAACGCTAATGCAAGGGCACTAAAAGCGAGAGAACTAACCCACTCTCGGGCTGGAATGGGAAGACAATTAAAAACACGCGAGTAAAATCAGTCTCCGTATCTACGGCCATGTGCTAAGGTCGATCCCTAGAAAAGCCTCAGAAGAGCGCGAGCTCACCGCGTTGCAACACTAACCCAAAGATCAAGAAGCGCGAGAAATACGAGCTCTGCGTACAGCTGCCTCGTTCGAAGGCCAATACGAAGAATTATCGTGAGCGTGCGGAAGGGTTAAGCAAGTGCTTTTTCCTTTCAAGGACATATGAAAAAAAATGGCCTTGCCCTGACCGACGGCCACGTTCGAACACTAGCGCGAGGGCTACTGTTCCAGCGAGGCCATTCGTAAATACCTGCTGCTAAGGCGAAGTACGATCGGCGAAAGATAGCCTGGCAAGAAAACTTGCCTCTGCCACAGCGACGACTCGTCCCTTGCTTAACGTCGGGGGCTGCGTGTCTCGCCACGATGGAAGAGACGCTTTGAGGCCGGTGAGCCGGTGCGTCCAGCACAGGCTGAGCACGAGGATTGCCGACGTGTCCGGCAGCCGATCTCCGAGTGATGGTATGCTGACGTGGAAATCCGTTGATGATGATGATGATGATGATGATGATGATGATGATGATGATGATGATGATGATGATGATGATGATGATGATGATGATGATGATGATGATGATGATGATGATGATGATGATGATGATGATGATGATGATGATGATGATGATGATGATGATGATGATGATGATGATGATGATGATGATGATGATGATGATGATGATGATGATGATGATGATGATGATGATGATGATGATGATGATGATGATGATGATG
>JABSTT010002405.1:0-43265 GCA_013339685.2 Hyalomma asiaticum
CTATATCCGAAGCGCTGGATGTCTGGCGCGGTATCTTCACTCCGGCCACCTGCGAAACGCGGGATGGGATTGCATGTTTGCGCGTACAAATGGGGTCGGCTTCATCAAGCGTAGCTGACCCAGTCGCAGCAATCAAAGGAATCAAAGGAATCCTTTAGCAAAAACAGCGTGTTCTTCGACGATCGGAGATAAGCATAATGACTCTTCTGCCGCTCTCACATGCACGCATAAATCGAATGGCAATACTGCCCTATGCACTACGTGTGCGAGAACGGGTACCAAAAACGCTCCTCATCGACCAACACCAAGAGGTGGACGAGCCTTTTCAAGCGCCCTCCAACAAAATCGATTGCTTTGGCTATTTATTCCGGGCGTCCACACAGATAGATGAAAACAGCTGGTGCAGCGTAATGACGTTACTTAACACGGTTACAGAATAAGGTGAAGCAGTTGTGCGCTAAACCAGAACTACCAAGAAAGCCGTTTACTAATAAAAATGCTTCTCATTTCCGACAAACGGCCCTTTGTGAATAATCCCCTTGCGTGCTCTCTTAACGTTCATATTTACGAAATACACGCTGCATCCATGTGATACAACAAATAGGATCTAAACTAGAATAGAAGCTCAGGGGAAGATGGAGGCTTGAATCGATGAACAGATCGCTAGAAGCGATTTAGAACAGGGAATGTCGCAGGAGCCAACGTTTCGAGAAGTGGACTCGTCTTCGTCAGGACGGCGACAGCTGTTTTGACGACAGCCTTCTTCAGGACGGCGACAGCAACAAATTTTCGGTGCACTACAGGTGCGGCGCGGGTGGTGCGGGGTGAGAGGGGGACACATGCGATGGGTGAAATGGCTCTACCGAGCGCATGTGTTTCTTCATCCTGCTTTCTAACGCTGCGCATACAATGTATTTCCAAGATACATAAAACGAGCGGATTCTTTGGAACCTTTCGCTTTTGCATTTATATTAGTCACGCTAACACCTGTCACCCAACTTCCTCTACACCCTCCCCCTTTTTTGTTATTGTTCGCACGTGCTGCTCTTCTCCTCTTTCTGAGGACGGGGGAGAGTGTGATAGCGTACATAAACGAACGCTGGAGGAGGCAGTCGTCGTCCTGACGAAGACAAGTTCACTTCTCGAAACGTTGGCTCCTGAGACATTCCCTGTTCTAAATCGCTTCTAGCGACCAAATAGGAAAGTAGTTTTAAAAATCATGACGCATTAACCTGTAAACATATGAGACCTTACCAGCTTACGTGTTCGCTTGAGTTAGTTGGCTTGTGTCTGTATCGGCGGTACATCACGCCGTATGGTGCCTGAACTTATCTTCACGCATAATCTATATATACGCCAGTCACTAATACGCTGTGTTAGTTTTGTTAGCATCCCCCGTACTCGCTATCGCAATGCTTCTCAACTAGATTGCCATGTGTGTACTAAAATAGACCGCCGAGCCTGCGACGAGCACCAGCCTCGAGAAGTCGGGGTTTCCTCTATTTTGTATGCCACGTTCAGGACACCACATGCAGGTTTTTTCGAGCAGTAGAACGGCGTCATTGCAAACAGATGTTAGTTCAGAAAAAGAAAAGAAAAAGGAATTTGAAAAGGCTGCGGGCATCGGTGTCGATTTAGTCACGCGCTCCAGGAGGTCGCGAAAGATTGTGCTTCAAGGTGTATGCTCTGAGCGGACGACTTTGTTGCGTGCAGTCGTTGTCCACTAACTTGCAACAGAACCGTTCTGGCGGCGAGCGCTAATAAGATTTCGCCACTGCGACCAGACTCTCTTGAGGACAGGCCTCCCTAATCCTGTAAAAGCTGCTCAGCGGAAAGATATCGAGGTATTCTTGGCGGATATCATTACTAGGTCCTACGGATAATTGAATGGTGGATCAAAGACAATATAGCATGCAGCCGCATGAGTGGTCAAGCGCTAGGCTCCAGTGATTAATCCCCCTGACACTTCGAAACTAGCTAAGGCAACATCGAATTGAATAATGTGTACTTAGGAGCCTTTCGCACCTGTGCCAGCGCATGAGGTGGCGGCTGGCGCAGGTGTGCTTTCGGCGCGCAATGTCACTCGAGGTGCCCATTTGAGGCCTTTCTTCCTCGCTTATGTTCCTTTTGCAAGAGGTCGTAAACATTGGACTTCCTCGCCGACCACTTCGTCGGGATCGATTGTCGCTGGTCGCTTTCATACAGCACACCTTATTTTATCTGATGAACATTGTACATGTGTACGTTGGGGAAATGCGCTCGAAAAGTTCTGTTAAGATCTCCGGCAACACTGTTGAGCAGTCTGAAAGCGGTGGCCCTCGGTCGTGGGGGCTCCTGTGAACATGTGGCCGAAGTATTAGTGCGCCGTGCGCACCAGGGAATTCGAAGTCTGGATTTAATTATGGCTGAAGAACGCCTGATATCTTCTACAAAGTACGACGTCACATGGAACATTGACTCCGTCGTTTGAAGTAGACCTGCAGCCACAGTGATTCCATGATCGCAGAAATATCCCGGCAATGCACGCTTTATTTGTTCGTCTTGAGTACAACAAACAAACACAACGTGCGTATCATTTCTTGAGAATAACATAAGAAGTTAAGCGACAGGGTCGTTGCTACTTGTGACCCGTTTGAGATTAAGCTTTCGGCAATTCTGCATAATGTGCGTGATACATGTTGGACATAAGTGTGTAACAATGTTAGCACAGTGGCGTATAGTATGACAATAGCATTTCCCGGGACAACAATGACATCGATGGTTCTCATGGGGACAAAACCTCGATGTTGAGGAATGGTAAGTTTTTTGAACGAACTAGACGCCACGGAAGATGCAGTGCCATAAAATCCGAGCGTATATATAAAAATGATTTATTCGACTAACGGTGAACGAACTCCTTTTGAATGAATTTTAAGCCGATATTGGGCAGGCTCGACTCAACCTCAATGAGCGGGTTAAGTAGCGTGAGAATACCTCGAGTTGCTCATCGCAGATCACGTAGGCACAAACCTGTCTTCCAAGGAATCGACAGCAACGAGGAGAGGACAGAAAGTGCTCTTCATCAGCAGGAACTTCTCGCGTAAACACTATTTGAGCATTCCAAACACTTTATCGTTTTGCTAGATTACTAAAGGCACATTATTTATTTATTTATTTATTTATTTATTTATGTGCTTGTACATACTGCAGTTCTAATGTTTCGTTGCAGGAGTGAGAGGAAAAATGGCAAACAATAGAGCCAATATGCAAAATACAAGCAAAACAAAAGAAATGCAGTGCTTTCCTATGGTCGCTAAACGTAAGTTTAAAGCTAGAGAATGAGTAGACCAAGGTAAAGATTTCAGTTTTCGATTACACGCGCAAAGGAATCTATTCATGAGTGTTTGTACGGGCAAAGCAAGGCGCGATGCTAAGGTGATGCTGGCTGCTTGTATTAGATGGTGTTGCGGTAGTTAGGTAGCTATCACAAGAAAGCCTGAAAGCGGAGCATGCAGTGCAGAGACTTTAGCGATCCCGTGAGTCGGTGATCCCAAAGGCTCTGAGATTAGAGTTAAATGGTCTCGAAGGTGAAAAATTTGTATGAAATTAATGACTTTCTTTAATCCAATGCATTTCTTGGAATGTATCTATCTATCTATCTATCTATCTATCTATCTATCTATCTATCTATCTATCTATCTATCTATCTATCTATCTATCTATCTATCTATCTATCTATCTATCTATCTATCCGCCCACGTCGGGTGTTCTCCTGGTCGCCTCGTTCACCTGGTATACACAAATATTTTGGAGCTTGGGCATAAATGTATTACGTGCACGAATGACAGATCTCTGCATCGATAACTTGATATACACGCCGTGTACGTGACAACGCAATAACTTGCGGCTCATACGTGTGGTGCTCGGCCCGTGTTACGAAGGTGCGCGGCACAGGTGTTTTAATATTGCGCAGACTGCGTCAATCAAGGACAAATAAAAAAAAACAGACATTTCACATATCATTAGAAGACCTTTAAAACAATAAATGCGGTCTGTTGGCGTAGCTTGCGATACGAGTGTGTGCATAACAAGAAAACGGACACAGGCTCTTGTCTCTGAAGGCAGCTTGCCAAACGGAATCGAACCTGCGCCCCGAAATGCCAACGTTGCACGCTACCGCTATGCTAAGGGAGCCCCTTTCCCACGGAACATACAGTAAAATTAACCTGTTGCACCAGCAGTTGTTATGATGGTGCTTTTATACCGTCCGTCGCGCTTCTATAAAGCGTGTGTTAAGCGATAACAGAGAAACGTAATAACAATATCGCTGTACATTCATATGACATGGTCTTGACCAACTTTGCTCAATTCTGTAGGAATGCTTCAACGAATGACGCTGATGGTACGCACATCAGCTCATCGTCGCCTGCACTTCCCTTCGACAAAACAGACGTCTGTGCACTGACGTGAGTGCCAACGTTGCGTCGCACCATGAGCTACCATTCAACGGCCCCAGTGATGAACATATTCCTTGTTAGCACTGCGTTAAGCACACACGTACTCATGCACCTTGCACAAATACGTTCATACGCATCGCAGAATGGCAAACATTTCAACATTTCGTCATAACAAATTTCCTCAGTGACAGCTTCGCATGACACTGATTCGTGCAGCGCGTGGCATCTGCAGGACTTTTGTTGTTGTTGTTGTTGTTGTTGTTGTGTTTCTTGGATTATCCGTGCTCATTGTGTACACTTGGCTGCAAGAATATCAAGAATGTTGGGCATAGGATTCCCATGAGTTGCGGGCACGTGATGTAGGAGAAACCGGTAGGTACGCCTGTGAACATGAGGCTACTAGAGCACTCGTCAAGTTTAAGAGGAAAAGGCAACACGCATGGAGCATTTCATAGTCGAAAGTGTGATTGCACTCCCTGTTTTGATAACACCATGTTCACCCACAATAACGAAACATCTAGAAAAATCGCCGAGGCACTTTTTATTTCACAGCACGAGAAGATTATGTCAACCTTCCATTCCATTATCAGACAAGGGAATATCGCTTCTGTCCGTTTTTTTGTAATCACTGCCCGTTTTATTGGTTTTGCGACGTGGTTTATTGACGTCTAGACGTCGAGGAACGTCAAAGGCGAGCTCCGACAAACGGCAAGCGTCAAGCAGGCACAATCCGGGCAAGCGCTCGCTCGAGGCACAAGACTGTCGCCAACGTCTCCATCTTCTTCATTACAATTACCCCCGGCGACGAGCGTAGCCATCCTGGCTACTTAAGGCACAGATAGTATGGCGTGGTCATAATAGGGCTTGAGGCGGCTGACGTGGACGATTTCCCGTCCACGACGACGTAAGTCTTGGGATGGAGTCAAGGGCTCCACTTCGTAGCTGACGGGAGATGTCTGAGTGAGAATGCGGTAAGGACCATGGTAGCGTGCGAGAAATTTCGACGAAAGTCCAGGCGTGTTCGGGGGGACCCAAAGCCAAACGAGAGCTACCGTCGGGAAAGTGGAAAGCGAGCGGTCACAGTCGAGTCGAAGCATCTGGCGGCCTTGAGCGTCTGTTGTCATCGAGCGAGCCAACTGTCGACAATCTTCGGCGTGCTTAGCAAGATCTCAAATCTGTGTGTATTCAGTGGTGTCAGGTGTGTAGGGCAGCACAGTGTCCAGCGTACACGATGGCTCGCGTCCGTACAAATGAAAGAACGGTGAGAATCCGGTGGTCGCTTGCGTAGCAGTATTGTATGCGTACGTGACGAATGGGAGAACGGTGTCCCAGTTGGTTTGGTCGGACGCAGTGTACATTGTCAGCATATCACCCAGAGTTCGATTAAACCGTTCTGTCAGACCATTCGTCTGCGGATGATATGCGCTCGTCGTACGGTGAATGATGTTGCGCTGAACAAGCAACGCTTGAATGGCATCGGAGAGAAAGACGCGTCCCCTGTCGTTCAAAAGTTCCCTAGGAGCACCGTGGCGCACGACAAAGTTGCGTAGGATGAAAAATGCAACTTCTCTCGCAGTAGCTGTGGGCAACGCTGTGGTCTCAGCGTAACGTGTGAGGTGGTCCACGCCAACAATTATCCATCTGTTCCCAGATGTAGTCGTGGGAAGCGGGCCGTATAAATCGATGCCAACGCGGTCGAAAGGACGGCCTGGGCAAGGGAGCGGCTGGAGTGTGCCAGTCGGTTGTCCAGGTGGAGTTTTGCGCCGTTGACACGCAATGCAAGCGCGGATATACTTGCACACAAAGGCGTACATGCCGCGCCAGTAGTAGCGTTGACGAAGGCGGGTGTAGGTCTTGAGAACGCCGGCATGAGGGCTTTGTGGGTCGTTGTGGAAAGTGGCGCAGATATCCTTGCGCATATGGCGTGGTATCACAAGCAGCCACTTGCGGCCATCAGGTGCGTAATTTCGTCGGTAAAGGATGTCATCTGGAATAATGAAATGGCAGGCATGGCGACGGATAGTTCTTGAGGCGCGACGAACGGATGGGTTTGCCAGAAAGTCAAGGAGTTGGCAAACCCACGCATCCTTGCGTTGCTCCGACGACATGTTCACGAAGTCTATTGGCGAGAGGGAAGAACCCGACGGAGAAGCCGTGTCGGACGCTAGTGGTGAGCGGGACAGTGCGTCAGCGTCGGAGTGTTTACGGCCTGACCGGTATACAACACGAATGTCGTACTCTTGCAGACGGAGCGCCCAGCGACCGAGGCGACCTGACGGATCTTTGAGGGACGAAAGCCAACAGAGAGCATGGTGGTCTGTGACAACGTCAAAGGGGCGACCATACAGATACGGGCGAAACTTAGCTAACGCCCAAATTATGGCGAGGCACTCTTTCTCGGTAACGGAGTAATTGCACTGGGCTTTCTTGAGGGTTCGACTCGCCTATGCCACAACGTACTCGTCGTAGCCTGGCTTCCGCTGAGCCAATACAGCACCAAGGCCGACGCCGCTGGCATCAGTGTGGACTTCCGTAGGCGCCTTGGGGTCGAAGTGTCGGAGTATCGGGGGCGAAGTTAGTATGCGCCTTAGCGTCGTAAAAGATTCGTCGCACTCGGGCGACCACGCAAGCAGGCCGTTAGAGGCTGCTTGAAGATTCGTAAGGGGCGCGATGACGGTAGCAAAGTCGCGAACAAATCGACGAAAATACCAACACAACCCAATGAAACTTCGAAGCGTCTTCATGGAGGTGGGCTTGGGATACTCGGCAACGGCACGAAGTTTTGCGGGGTCCGGGAGGACGCCGTCTTTGCAGACGACGTGGCCTAGTATGGTTAGTTGGCGCGCACCAAAATGGCACTTCTTTATGTTAAGTTGAAGTCCGGTGGATGTGAGGCATTTCAACATAGCCCGTAGACGAACAAGGTAAGTCGGGAAATCTCGAGAAAAGACTACGATGTCGTCAAGGTAACAGAGGCAGGTATTCCATTTGGATCCGCGAAGGATATGTTATCCATCATTCGTTCGAATGTAGCTGGCGCGTTACACAATCCGAACGGCCTCACCTTAAATTCGTACAGGCCATCGGGAGTAATGAAGGCAGTCTTCGGGGGATCAGGTTCAGCCACGGGGACTTGCCAGTAACCCGACCGCAAATCCAAGGATGAGAAATATTCTGCTCCGTGTAGGCAGTCGAGAGCGTCGTCAATGCGCGGCAACGGGTAGACATCCCTCCGAGTTATCTTATTGAGGCGCCGATAGTCCACACAGAATCTGATGGATCCATCCTCTTTGCGTACGAGTACAACAGGCGATGACCAGGGGCTCGGCGACGGCTGAATGACGCCGCGTGTAAGCATGTCATCAACTTGTTCGGTGATGATACGCCGTTCTTCCGCCGATACTCGATAAGGGCGCTAGAGTAAGGGAGCATGAGAGCCGGTGTCGATGTGGTGCGCAACACTCGTTGTACGACCTTAAGATGGCTCGGCGCAATCGAAGGACGAGCGAAACTCTCGCTGAAGGGAGATGAGTTCGTCGCGATGCGTGGGCGGTAGATCGGCGGCGACAGAGGGGCAAAAACCGTCAGGAGCTGGAGATTTTGAAACGGGGGACGTCATAGCATTCAGATGAAGGCAGAGTTGGTCCTCAATGAAATCCAGGGAATGCAGGAACTCGACATCGTGTACATGGCCCAAGCACTCACCACGGAGTAGGGTAATAGGCGTCGAGGATGTGTTGGAAATCATCATCGTCGCAGTACCAGACTCCATGGTAAGTACTGCAAATGGCAGGCGTAGACCACGACGACGGAGAAAGACATCGGAGGGGGAAAACAAGACCATTCCGTCTGGGGCGGCCGGGCAGGAGACAGGGACGAGGGTCCACGTTTTCGGCAGTATATCTGTGTCTTCAGCTACGACAAGTTTGCGAGGGTCAGGAACAGGGTCAGCCGAAATGGAGTCTGGGAGCGGCGTAAGAGCCACTTCTGCCCGAGAACAGCCTATGACGGCACGATGACGAGAGAGAAAGTCCCATCCGAGAATAATGTCGTGGGAACATGACGGCAGCACATAAAACTCTATCACGTAAAGTTCGTCTTGGATCACCACGCGCGGTGCACATGGCAGAAGGAGAAATGCACTGCGAGCTTGCAGTGCGGAGCACTAGTCCTGGAACCGACATGGTCAATTTCTTTATCCTACGGCAGAGATTTTGACAAATTACAGAAACGGCGGCCCCTGTGTCAATAAGCGCTATTGCGGCAGTTCCTTCAATATTCACTTCGATGACGTTTTGCGGCGAAAGAGATGGAGGCCTTTGATAGTTCGCGTCGCGTGCAGCTCTTGCCTCCGGAACTGCAGCAATCACTTTCCCTTCTCCATAGTTGGACGGTGACGCATCGGTGATAGCGAGCGTCGTCGAGGGGATGGGAAGCGACGGTTTGAATAGGGTGGACGATCATCCGTGGTGTACCTTGGTGGCGTACGGAACGGCGGAGGAACAGGCTCGGCAAAAGTGTCGTACGGGCTAGGAGGATACCGGCGACAGTAGCGGGCGACGTGCCTAGCGACACCACAGGCGTAGCAGATCGGCTTGTTGTCGGACGTCCGCCACGAGTCCTGGCGTCGGAAGAACGGAGCCGGAGGCCTCGCGTAAGTGGGCGTCGCAGTACGCACGGTCGGCGGGGCGGTGTGGGTCGAAACCACGGGTCGGAAATACGGCGCAGGCTGTTGACGTGGGCGAGCAGCCACAGAAGCGTAGGTTAGAGGGGCAGTGACAGGTGGTGGCTGTGGCACGGGCGGGAGGCTCTCGGCTACATGGGCGCGAATCACCTGTTGAATGTCCGGAGCCAAAGACGGTGTAGGGGCGTGCTTGAGAGGTAGTAAGGAGAGCTGACGTGCTACCTCTTCACGGATAAAATCCAGGATTGTAGATAGCAGCGGTTGTTGATCGGCGGGGTGGGGGGCCGGCTATAAACTTGCCAAACTAGAGTGCGCACCAGGATTTGCGAGGGCTTGTTGAGCGATTGCGCGCTGCTTACGCAACTCGTCAAAGCTTTGACACAATGAGATCAGGGCGTCCACGGTGGCGGGATTTTTTGCGAGAAGCATCTGAAAGGCGTCGTCCTCGATGCCTTTCAGAATGTGCTTGATCTTCTCGTCCTCAGTCATCGCGGAGCTCACACGGCTACACAGGTTGAGCAGATCCTCAATGTAGCTCGTGAAGTTCTCTCCGGGTTGCTGAGCACGTTGACGCAAGGTCTGCTCTACGCGAAGCTTGCGCGCCGTAGGCCGGCCAAAGACGTCCGTTATGGAAGTCTTAAACACAGGCCAAGTTGGAATAGTGGTCGCATGGTTGTTATACCACAGTGGAGCGACATCGGCGAGGTAAAACGCGACCTGACTCAACTTCATTGGATTGTCCCATTTGTTATGCTCACTTACGCGTTCATAGACAGTTAACCAGTCTTCAACATCCGAGTCACCCGAGCCGTTGAAGATTGGCGGGTCCCGTTGGCGGTGGACGGCGCCGCAGGTGAGATGGATTGCCGAAGGTCGAGGCTGAACAGGGTTGGCGTCATCCATGATGACGCTGGGGACAGGAAGAGGTGGAAGCGTCCGGGAGCGAAGTTCCAGATTGGTAGTGGGAACTCACGCACCTCCACCAAGTGCGACGTGGTTTATTGACGTCTAGACGTCGAGGAACGTCAAAGGCGAGCTCCGACAAACGGCGAGCGTCAAGCAGGCACAATCCGGGCAAGCGCTCGCTCGAGGCACGAGACTGTCGCCAAAGCTTGCTTGCCTTCCTCATCTTCTCCTTCATTACAGTTTTGTTACTTGCGAAGTTGTTGCACAAATAGGTCTTCTCAAGGCTTTCTCAAGACCTACGATCGCATCAAGACCCGTTACTTCTGGCCTGGCTTGTCAAAAAACTGGGTAGCTAAACGTGTCCTTCCAAGCAGCCAACTTCGCTGTCGAAGAGGTGATACCCTCTGCTAATCTTGAGCTGTGTATGCAAATCAGCATGTTTCTTCAATTAAACAACAGTTCGGGGTTAGCGCCAGTGCCGTCTACCAGTCTGTCCTTCTGTAGTTTTGAGCTACATTTTTTTCTTCAGAAGTCATGAACCTAAGCCTACCACCCCTGCCCCCCACCCTGAAAAAAAAACGCTTCGTTAAGGAATTTGGTAACCTGGCCTGCTAGCTTCTTCTACGCATGGTAGCATCTCTCACTCCGGTAGCATCTTTCGTTCCGATTAAAATTAAATTAAGCGCCAAATGTCTTTAAACAGCCCTATTTGGCGTAGGTACTCAGGCTCGAATATTTTCGTCATTCTTTGCTCGTAACCTCAAGAATATCTTATCACACCAAACAACGTCTGTAAAGGTGTCCACAAAATATTTCGTAGACCAGGACAAGCCACGCCTCGCCGGCGGCGCGCACCCACGGAAAGATGGTGTGCGCGTGCGCGGCATCTGTAGCAAGAAAAGCATGCTCCCAGTGAATTTAGACAGGCACAGACATGCGTCAAAGGAGTTGCGCCTGTTATAAAGGCGAAAAAAGATTTCTAGGAACCGGGGCTGGCTGGCTATACGGCGTGGTCGCACGTTATGCAGCGTAATCACTAAACACACGCCGATTCCCCGTGGGTTTATTTTTCTCATAACAAATAAAAAATGCAAACAGAGAAATCATGGGCTTTAGTATTTCGTTAATAAACTCTTTAAACTGGAGATGGTTTCGCGGGAGTGAAGCGACCGAGATACTCTTCAGGGCATCGTTCTGCTCTAGCAAACCGTCGGAGTGAAATGTTTGTATCACTTGCAATATCACGCAATTTCACTCCTGCTCCACCGCCCCGCCACGGTGGTCTAGTGACTATGGCACTCGGCTGCTGATCCCAGGGTCGCGGGATCGAATCCCGGCCGCGGCGGCTGCGTGTCGATGGAGGCGAAATGTTGAGGTCAGTGTGTGAAATATACTGGTCGGTTTTCAATGATTCTCTCGGTTCGTACTGCTACAGGAACGTTTATTTTACAATATTTACAACTGCGTAGGTCGATATTTTCCTTTTCGCTTCCCGATGATCTCTGAACAAGTTTCCTTCCTCGCTTGCGGCCGCTCTCCCTCCCTCTCTCTCTTCCGGTGGAGGTGCGACACCGTCCTTGAAGCGATGCGCCCGAAACGGGTTTGATGGCCCCCTCGTCGACGGAGACCCCTCGTTTCGTGCGCGGGAGACGAATGCACAAATGAATTCAAGCCGTCCCATCCGCACGGGAAGTGCGCTTCAGAATCTTCAACAACCTCCCCGCCGAATGAGCGCAGCTCATTGATCTCTTTGTTCTAAAGGGTGGAGGAGCTGAACAGGCCGCCGCACTGTTGTCCCCCCAGGCAGGCGGACCGTACACGAGCGGGTGCGCCCATCGCGTCCCGGTAAAACTTCAGTAATACGGCCAACTTTCCATGTTTGTCGTGGGTGGAAGTCGTCATGTAGCAACACCAAGTCGTTGACGCGCAGGTCGCTTGATGCTGACGGAGTAGCGTGGTGATACGCTCTCAAAGCACACAAATACTCCGCTCTCCAGCGCTTCCACAATGCTTGGGACAACCTCTGGCGGTACTGCCACCGACGCGTGAGCTCGTTAGCGGTTGATGCCGTCGGTTGCTCTCCTCGAGTTGGTAAGGAAGTTAGGCGTCTCCCAATCAGAAAATGCGCCTGTGTCAGTGGTTCTGGTTCATTTGCGTCAGAGGACAGGCTAGTTAAAGGGCGAGAATTCATAACTGCTTCGATGTCCGCTAGGATAGTGCATAATTCCTCAAATGTGACATAGCTGCACCCAAGCACCTTCTTCAACGCTGTCTTCGTCGAGCGCACCAACCTCTCCCAGAAACCTTCCCACCAGGCTGCCCTTTCTACGATAAACTTCCACTCGATTCCCTGCTGAGACAGGTAGTTAAGTGCTTCTTGTCCACGCGCCGCACTCCACAGTTTCTTTAATTCACGAGCAGCACGGTGGAAGGTCTTGGCATTGTCCGAGTAGATTGTATGACAGAGTCCGCGCCGTGCCACAAAACGGCGAAATGCCAAAAGAAAACTTCCCGTCGACATGTCAGTAACCGCTTCCAAGTGAATCGCTCTGGTCACAGCGCACGTGAGCAACAGTATGTACGACCTTTGGATCTTGCCATCCGTCTTTGTGAGCACTGGTCCAGCGAAGTCGAGACCCAATACGGTGAAAGGTGCGGCTTCTGTTATTCTGTCTCGGGGAAGTGGTGCGGCCGGCTCTGATGCCTTTCTGCTATTCATTCTCTTACACACGAAGCAGCGATTCAACACTTTTTTCACTGCCTGCCGCGCTCGGACGATCCAGAAGGTCTCGCGCAGCTGGGTTAGTGTATCCAAACATCCAGCATGCAGTAGGCGCCGATGTGCATTTCGTATCAGGAGCTCCACGAAGTGATTAGACGCTGGCAGTAGGACGGGGTGTGCTGTCTCATAGGCCAGATTGGACTTCTGTAAACGGCCCTTTAGTCGCAACAGTCCGCTGTCGTCCATAAACAGTTCCAAACTCCGGAGGTGTGTCTGTCGTTTCAAGCGGCAATGTTGGTCTAGGTTGCTTCGTGGGTCACCAAATGCCTCTCTCTGAACCTGACGGAGCAGCACAACTTGGGCGCCCTGGATTTCTTCGCTGCTTAGCGGGCCCTCTCGCTTCTCGTTTCTATGCTTGCAATTGTGCACGAACCGCAGCACCCAAGCCGCAGCTCGTAGCAAACGATTTAGGTCGCTGAAGCGTTCGGTGTCGATCAGAACTGGCGGTACGCTTGCAGAAACATTCCCCACTGCCGTCTTTGTCGCCATTCGTTCTTCATTGGCGGTCCCTGCGGGAAATTCAGTGACTGTATGAGGCCAGTTTGTCGGTGCCTGAGAAAGCCACGTCGGTCCACTCCACCATCTCTCGCATGGCTTCAAAGCCCCCGGAGGGACTCCTCTGGTCAGCAGATCCGCTGGATTGTCGCCACCCGGGCAATGTCGCCAGTCGCTGGGGTCAACCTTCTCCTGAATCTCTCGAACGCGGTTCGCGACAAAAGGCTTCCATTGAGTAGATGACCCTTTTATCCAGTGAAGAGCAATCATTGAATCTGTCCAAAGGGTCACCTTCGAAACATGTAGTTCCAGTGCTTCTCTGAGGTAGGCGCAAAGTCGAGCGCCCAACAATGTTCCAAGCAGCTCTAACCTCGGAAGTGATAGCACCTTCAAAGGCGCGACGCGTGTTTTCGCCAGGATTAGACTAACAGTGGTCTTCCCGCCTCTCTCACCCCGCAGATAGGCCGCCGCTCCATAAGCACGCGGACTTGCGTCCGTAAATATGTGCAGCTCGGCCGCTTCAGGGTTGCAAGCGTAGCGGCGAGGGAAGGTGATATCCGCGAGGTGGTATAGAGAGTCGATCCACCTCTCCCATCTCTCACTCACGCCCAGGGGTAGCTGTGCGTCCCATTCTACGCCAAGGGTCCAAAGTTCCTGAAACAGCATCTTTGCTGTTATCGTCACTGGGCTGAGAAGACCAAGAGGGTCAAATATTCTCGCTGAGGCTTGTAGTACGAATCGTTTCGTATTTCTATTGATGGCGAGAAGGTCCAATACAGCTCTCAGCGGATACCTCAGCTCGTCGTCTTCCCTGTTCCACTCGAGCCCCAGCACTGGCGTTATTTCTGCCGTCGCAGCCTCACTAACACTGCATGGATTCTCAGTGCCATGAGAGTGGAACCGTTGTTGCAACACCTCGCTGTTCGAGCTCCACTTCCTCAACTTCATTCCGGCAGATCTCATGATTCTTTGTGCGTTGTTGTAGAAGGTCACGGCCTCTTGCACTTCATCAACGCCCGTTATTAGGTCGTCAACGTAAAGGCACTTATCAAGTACCTTAGCAGTATCAGACAGGTCAGCGGATACGCCAGCAAGATGGTGTCGTATTGTGGCGGCCAGTATGAAAGGGCTGCTCGTCGCTCCAAATGGAATTAGCGTCATGCGCCACACTTCCGCTTCATCGGTTGTCGTCTGCTCGTTTGGCGGGTCACGGAACCACAGGAATCTAAGTGCGTCGCGGTCCTCTGGCTTTACACGGATTTGAAGGAAAGCCTTCTCGATGTCCGCGGTGAGCGCTATAGCATGACGACGGAAGTTGAGCAGTAGCTGCAGCATATCTGGGTTTAGGCTCGGGCCTGTTGACAGTGCGTCGTTGAGAGACATACAACCCTGCGCTTTCGCGGAGGCATCGAACACAATTCGCACTCTGGTCGTGGTGCTCCCAGGTCGCAGAACAGCTCGATGCGGCACGTAATAAATCCTTGCGTCTGTGCTGTGGACCTCAATAGCGGGAACCCTTTCGGCGAAGCCTTCTTCCAAATAATTTCTGATGGTGGTGTCATACTCCTTCAGCCTCTCGTTATTTGACTTCAGACGCCGAAACAACTTGCTTAAGCGCTGTCGTGCAACTGCCTCGTTATACTCTAAAGGCCGGTCCAAAGGTTTCCAAGGGAGACTTGCTTCGTAGCGCCCGTCAATGAAGTTCAATGAATTAGTGAAGCTTTGTTGTTGTTATGTGGGGTTTAACGTCCCAAAACCAGCTCTGATTATGAGAGACGCCGTAGTGGAGGGCTCCGGAAATTTTGACCACCTGGGGTTCTTTAACGTGCACTGACATCGCACAGCACACGGGCCTCAACATTTCGCCTCCATCGAAATGCAGCCGCCGCGGCCGGGATTCGATCCCGCGACCCTCGGATCAGCAGCCGAGTACCTTAGCCACTAGACCACCGTGGCGGGGCTAGTGAAGCTTTGGCTCACGTGTTCTCCCTCGTCAGTCGTCTGGACGTCCCTCGTTGAAATCCCGAGGCTCTCCAGCTCCCAGAAGGCTCGAAGCTCGTTGGAGAGGCTAGGAACCGGATCGACAACACTGGTGCGCAGGACGGTCACCGATGAGCAGCACACTGCCGAGGCCGTCTGCGGAATCGGACCTTGCAGGGTCCAACCGAAGTCAGTATTCACTGCAAACAGGCCTCCTTTGATGTTTCGCACCTCCCCAGTCACAACACTCCAGTAGCTGTCGGCTCCTATGAGAATGTCAATGTCCTCGCGGTCGTTGCGTGCGGGAGGCAATGCCGCGTCTGCCAACTGCAGATCCGCGAGTCCGGTGAGATCCAGCACGTTTTCCGGCAGCATCAATCTGTCGGAACATATCTCCTCGACCTCAAGCGCTTCGATCGAATGTTCCTGACGGCTGTATTGGCTCCTGAGCCACACTCGCACGAGTCGTCGCTTGCTCTTCATCACGTTCGCAACTCCCCCGAACGGGCAAATTGTAACCTCTTCCTCGCCGATCACCTCCAAGTTCATCTGTCGCGAGATGAATTCCGTCACAAATGACCGCTGACTGCCTCCGTCAAAGAGACAGCGCGCAAGGCATTTTCGATAAGGCCCGTCAACCCAAACTTGCGCCGTTTGCAGCAGAACTGAGTTTCTCGTGTGGCTGCTCAGCGAAGCCGTTGAGTGTAGTGGCGTTGCGGTCTTCTCGGAGGTGGATGGCTGAGGAGGGTCACAGAGTGACGTGATGTGACGACGGCCGCACTTAGCACAGTGAATATTCCAGTTCTTACATTCCTGAGACAGGTGCCCCTTTTTTGCGCAGCGGTAGCACCTTCCCTGGCTCCGGAGTTTCAATTTCTTTTCTTTGACCGGGATGACCGCGTCGCACAATGCTGCGTCATGAGACTCCGATTCACACAGGGGGCATCTTTCTTTGTCTCATTTGACACCAACCTTGAGGCTAGCAGCTGAGCCCTTTCCTCTGATGTAGCCAGGGGGCTTCTCCCTCGGCACGGGATGCGAGTCTCGTGCGCTACCAGCATGGATCCTCTCACGGCTCTCCACTTCCAGGCGAATGGAGCCGAGGATGGAATCGAGAGTCGAGCTGTCCAGCACATCATTGTCCGTTGTGTGAGATTTGTGGAACTGCACAGCCCATTCGGTAGGTAACACACGAAACAACGCCGCGCACAGCATCGCACCGCAGGAGTCCGGTTGAACACCCAGGTTTTTCAGCCCAGCGATGTTTCTCTGGATGTGGTCGTACAGCCGACGGAGCGCATTAACATCGTCGAGTGCTTTCACGGTTTGCAGATTTAATAGCTGCGTGAGGTGTTCCTGCACAAGCACGTCCTGCCTGCCGAAACGCTCCTTCAGTGTCTTTATGGCATACTGATAATTTTGTTCAGTTCCTTGGATGCCACTCACCGCTGCTGCCGCCTTGCCCGTCAGCGCCGTACGCAGGTAGAGGAACCTCTCAGTGTCCGAAAGGGTGGTGTTCTCGTGGACAGCCTGTCGGAATTGCTCCCAAAATGGCTGCCACCCAAGTCGGTCGCCGCTGAACTTTTGCAACTCAAGCTTCGGTAGCTTGAGGCTCCCTGCACTGCTGGCGGACGATGCGGCCGTTGTACTATCGGTGTCGGTAATGCTCTTTCGCTGCAGGCGTTCAAGTCGGGTTCGCATACGTGTGATGAGCCCTTGATTCTTCCGCACGCCACCGTATTCTTCCGCAAGGTCCTCGTCGCAAACGTGCGGTTCGATGAGTGCGTCTAGCTGCTTCATCTCCTTTGCAAGAGCCTCCAGTTCCTCCTTCATTTCCGCAATGCGATCTTCTTGATGAAGCTCCAAGGCATCGGCGGTCCTCAGTTGCATCAGCTCGTCGCTGAGCTTCTGCAGCTCGACGCGCGTCACCGTTCTCTTTGTTTGAAGTCGCTCCATTCTTCATTCGGCGCTGTTGTCGTTGTAGTCGCTGAGTTCCTGTAGCCGCTGACGAATCCCGGGTTTCGGCACCAAAAATTGTGAAATATACTGGTCGGTTTTCAATGATTCTCTCGGTTCGTACTGCTACAGGAACGTTTATTTTACAATATTTACAACTGCGTAGGTCGATGTTTTCCTTTTCGCTTCCCGATGATCTCTGAACACGTTTCCTTCCTCGCTTGCGGCCGCTCTCCCTCCCTCTCTCTCTTCCGGTGGAGGTGCGACACCGTCCTTGAAGCGATGCGCCCGAAACGGGTTTGATGGCCCCCTCGTCGACGGAGACCCCTCGTTTCGTGCGCGGGAGACGAATGCACAAATGAATTCAAGCCGTCCCATCCGCACGGGAAGTGCGCTTCAGAATCTTCAACACAGTGTGCTGTGCGATGCCAGTGCACTTTAGAGAACCCCAGGTGGTCGAAATTTCCGGAGCCCTCCACTACGGTGTCTCTCATAATCAAAGCTGGTTTTCGGACGTTAATCCCCAAACAACAAGAACAACAACTCCTGCTCCACCCATGTGATGCTCGCATTCGCAGCCACAAACATGGCGGCTGGGGTGAGAGCGGACAATTGAAGAAGAGAACAGTCTCTCTGTGAAGTGTTTTTCGATGCAACTATCAGCGACTTTCCTAAGACTACCACGTACAAGCGTACATGCTTTCGCGCACAAACGCGTGCACTGTACGCTTAACGCGCGGTGCCTTCCTCGACTACGAGCCTCAACCGACGGGAGCCATAGCGAGCGGCCTCTCCTGTGTTTTTCCCCGATCGCACGGCAGTAGCCGTGCTAGTGAAACCCGCCAGCATACAGGCCTCGGATTCTTCGCTTACATGTAAGGAAAAGGGCTTCGCTATGCCTTTGGCATCGAGCCGTATGACGGCCATGAGCGCGTCTACTGTGAAAGTACCGTGACTGAAATCCGTCCCGTTCGCAGGTCTGGTAACTATACATCATAGTACCCTAGACACTTCTGATGGCAGAGACTATATCCCATCTGTGTGAAGAATAACGAGGAACGAGGAGTACATATTTTGTGATCGCCAGCGGTTGTTCGCCGTACAGACGTGCTCGACGGATTCGAAAGGGGACGCCGTCGGAATGAAGCGGGTGGTAGCGGAGCACCCGGGTGCCGCTTTTCTTCGCTGGTGTTGATGAACGTCAGGCGCTATTGTGTTCGTACTTGCTTGCTCTGGTGAATTTTACATCTTCGCGAACCAGCACTGCGAACGCTCGTTTTCCCGTAAAACAGAATGCGAGATCATGATAGGAATGCGTTAGTCTAAATGATTAACAGATCTGTGTGGCGAACGGCTACCTATATGAGCCAACGCTAAATATACACCTGTTCTATGCATACGTTTTGTTTAATTACGCAGAACAGTATTTTTACCACTGGCGCAACATAGCAGGTCAAGTATACGGGACATATATACCGGACTTCAGTGTAAGTCTGTATTTCGAGTGTGCTGAGGGTTGTGTGCATTGCTGTGGTTGTAGGATTGCCGTGTATGTGCGTTTGTGTCGTGTCAACGTGCATATTGTATGGTCAGTCTGATGTAATTAAATGCCTGCTAATTGCAGCCTGCTCGAAAAACGCAGTGTCTGCATTTCTTTTGTCTGTGCCACTCCCTCTGGTGAGTAGTAACACCCTGCTTGGCGGGGTATTAGAGTTCTCTTCAAAAGAGTGTTCGAATCCCCTTCGGAGGCATCCTACTATGTTTTGGCGAGAGTACCGGTACCTTGTAAGGTGAAGTTATAAGGTGATGCCTCATGGGGTTACTGTAGTCTGCATGAGATTGGGTTGATCTACTCTGCAAAAGGAAGGTAAAATTGGGAAGAGGGAAGTATTCCCCAAAGTGAGTGGCCAGCATTCTCTTTGTTTTAGATGCGAAACAGCTCTTCGACTAGCCTGTGTAACGCTGTCCCTCCGTGCGTCCGTACGAACGCGCCGAAACGCACTCTCCTCGCCGCAGGTGTTGGAGCGGTGCCAAGTAGGCCACGCTGCAGCTGCGCGTTGACGCCACGCTCCCCTCGCAGTGCGTGCTGACGTCACTCTCTGCCTCGCCTGCCGCGCGCTCGCCACAGCGCCCGCAGCTACCGCCTCGTCCGTTCGCCCGCAACACCTGCCGCTACCGCCGCTCGCGCCGCTGCCGCGACCGACAAAAAATTAACCCCATCTTCCCAAAGGGTACGCTGATGGGATGCGAGGCACCCGCGTTAGCGCCGTTCAACCCGTGACGCCACCCGTGCCCAATGCTGCTGCTTCACATCCCATCAGGGTTCCCTTTGGGAAGATAGTGTAAATTTTTTAGAGTGTAGGGGCTCCGTTAACGCTAATTAAAACGTCTAAACGGCGTGGGAGCGCTCTCATAGAGCGCTTCTATGAAATACTTTACGAGGCGCTTCCACTCGGCCACTGTGCCTGGGCCACAGTTTATCGGACCAGCTGCTTCTGAGATTCATGCGGGACATGTTTTGCTTTATCGCGCGCCACACGTTTTCTATGATGTCTGCACCCTTTGGAGAGTGGCCAAGAAAGCGAACCCAATCTCTTCAAGGAGCTCTCGCACAGTTCTGGCGCAGTGCACAGGGCTGAGGTCTTGTTGGAGATGGAGGAACCTATCCTTGAATGGTCCGTCCTGAGCGTGTGGACGCAGTTAACCACCGATGAAGAACCAAGTGAGAGGTTACGGAAAGCACACACGCACACAAATTAAGGAATACGGAGACGGCACATACGTCGGCTGCAACCAATTTATTTCGGGTACTAACCTGCGAATAAATAGTTACGCTCACGCTTCGCTTGTTAGGGTAGCGAGCGGTCAAAACATCCAGAATGATGAACGAATGCAGGCGTGCCATTAGTACAACTTTCTCCTCGCTCTCTCATATGGTGTGTTGTGTACTGTACATAGTTCCTGCAGTTTCGGTTTCAGTGTTCAGGTTGGCAACACTGTGCTTTGAACTTGTGTATATTTGTGGAGCGTTTATTAAAGAGGATAGTATGCAAACGCTACCCGTGAGAGCGAGTCACTTCACCCATTCACTACAATAGCGACGAGGGTTTTGAACCCCTCCTGATGCAATTCCCGGGGCAACCAGCCACGCCTAGCAGATGGATTTCGCCGGTATCGCCCCAATCCAGACTTCATTCCCACTTCCTTGAAATTAACTCCAAAAAAAAATACGTGGGAAAACCTGTCCCTGCCTAAGCAAACCAGATGGATTTCGCCGGTATCGCCCCGCCGGATCAGTTCCTTCCGACACCGGGTCTCCCCGCGCAGCCATGGTGCCGATGGCACGACATGTTCAAGGTCTACCTGCTGGCTTCGGGTGCTTTCTAGTTCTCCTCAGAGCGACGCAAGGCTCTTCTGCGGCATTCCTGGGGATCCGAAGGTCAACGTATTTTTAATACCGTGACGGTTAGGCAGTTGGCCGAAAAGACAGAGGAAGGGGACCGGAGCTACGCCCGACGTGTATGGCTCCGTGGTAGAGGCCCTGGCCGAGCACTTCGATACCTGGTCGTCGAGCGCCACCGGTTTCACCGTCGCATTCAGTTTCCAGGCGAGTCTATTCAAGAGTATGTGAGCGCGCTTACAGAGCTCGCCGCGATGTGCTCATTTTTGTCGCAAGAAGAGTCACTGCGTGACCAGTTTGTTGCCTGTGTGTCCTCGCCTCGTATTCGGGAACGCCTTCTGTTAGAAGGGTTTTCGCTTTCGTTCAACAAGGCAGTCCCCTTCGCGAGTCAAATCGAGCATGCAGCGTTCGAAATGAAGGAATTTCCCATTTCTGTGCAGTCAATAGCTGCGCAGTCGTGCACAAAGGCAGTTCATCGTTGCATTCATGGCCGCCTGCTCACGCTCTTGGGCCTAGGTCGGGGAACCGCCCCCATCTCGAGAGCGCTGTCCATCGAAATTGCAGTAACGCGGAAATGCTTCGCATTGCTTTAGATGTGGTTCTAAGCAGCATCGCGCTTTTCATAAACGCTGCCCAGCTAAAGGGGAAAAATGCTTTTGTGGCTGTATCGGACATTTTTAAAATATTTGTAACCAGAAGCGATCGCGAGCAGCTGTCTGCGAGGTTACAGCGGGTAGCCCATCGCAAGATGAAACAGTTGAGGTTCTGAAAGTTCAACAGCCCCTTGCAGCAGGAATTCAAATTAACGTTGAAATCGGGCAGGTCATCTTGAGATTGTTAGTAGATTCTGGCTCCTCCGTTTGCATTCTTTGAAGAAAGGTGTTCGCCCAACAATTCCCTGGTGTGCCGCTTCTTCCAGTTCCTCGTGTAACTCTTCTGGTTTATTCCAAACGACCAATTTTGGTTCGAGGCTGCTTCTTTTCTGAAGTCTCTTTCGAGAATCGCAGCGCACGTCTTTTGTTTTACGTCGTCGAACAGGGCACTTCTATAATTGGCCTGGATGGTATTAAAGCTTTGAAGCTGCGCATTGAAGGGTCTGAACTGCAGTGTTTTCCAACCAGCACGGTACCGAATGGCGAGGAATCTCAGACATATACGATAAAGCCGTCCATGCAGCTGCGACCAGCACTTCAGCAAAAATTTTGCTGGCTCTTCACAAGTGAGTTGGGTCTTGTAAACAGTTTTGTCCATAAGATTGATGCTGCCTGTGTACAGCATCAAAACTTTGCCGGCTTCCCTTCATGTTACGGCCACGCGTGTCTTTCGAGCCGCAGCGCTTGGAAAGCTTGGACATCATTGAACGTACAGATGCGTCAAAGTGGGTGTCCTCTATTGTAGTCATTCAGAAGAAAGATGGAAGTATTAGGCTTTGTTTAGATCTACGCGAACCTAATAAGGCCATTGTTCCGATCAGCTTTCCGCTGCCTCACATGGATGAGTTGCTTCATGCTTTGGTAGGTGCCACGCACTTTTCGAAACTTGACCTAGCGTCTGCCTATCACCAAGTTCACCTGCATCCTGAGAGTAGGGACTTGACAGCTTTCATTACACACGAAGGGCTATACCGGTTCAAACGCGTTTGTTTTGGGCTAGCCTCAGCCCCTGCAGCATTCCAGAGCCTGATGATGATGTCAGTCATCCCTAGCGATTGTGCGGGTGTCATTGCTTTTGGTAAACCGGCTGGAGAGCTGATAAGGAATTTAAAGGCAGTGTTACAGCATATCAAAGACACAGGTCTGAAGCTCAATAGTAAATGTGTGTTTGGAGTTCAGGAGCTCGAATTCCTGGGCCATAAGGTGACGCCATGTGGTATTTCGCCATTGCCAGACAAAGCGGACGCGATTGTGGAAACCCCAGTTCCAAACAGTGTCGCTGAACTCCGTTGCTTTCTGGGGTTCGTGGAGTGCTACTCCAAGTTCCTGCCACACTTAACCGAGATGGTAGAACCAATGAGGTCTTTCCTTAGGAAAAACCAAAGCTTCACCTGGTCTATTGAGGTGGATAACAGTTTCCGCGCAGTAAAGGCGGATTTATCTTCGGATCTTGTCTTGCACATGTTTGATCCTGCGCTTCCAATCATTTCCACTGATGCATATGAATGTGGTCTAGGAGCATTCCTCCAGCAGCGTGCCGGTAATACGCTACGCACTGTTGCTTTTCACGCACACTACCTCCAGCTGAAAGGAAGTAAGTACGCAGTTGGCGAGAAGGAAGCGCCGGCATGTATTTGCGCATGCGAGCATTAGCATGCACACCTGTGGGGACGAAGCTTCACTCTCTGAACAGACCATCAGGCACTCGTTTCGCTTCTGTCTTCGCAGGGCTCAAGTAGGCGCCTGCTCACAATCGCGCGTTGGTGCACAAGGCTACTACGTCACCATTTTACTGAGCAGTACCAGAAAGGCTCGTCTAACAGGGTAGCGGATGCTCCTTCGCGGTTGCCTGTTCATATGGCAAATACCGAGCTGACTATCCCGGAAGAAATTGTTTCCATGGTTGAACCAACTTGCCTGACGAAAGAGCAGTTTGAAGAAGCGGTCCTTGCTGACGCCACTCTTCAAAAGGTGAAGGCGTACGTAAATGGGTCTTGGCCCTAACACAGGAACTTACCCGAAGGTCTGCAACCATATTTCAGAGATTGAGACGAATTGTCAGTATAGTGGGAGAATTGCTGTGGCGGGCAGAGAGGCTTGTAGTTCCTTCATCTCTCGTGGCCCAACTTGTGGCAACAGCGCATGAAACTCACCAGGGTATCGGGTGCACGAAAGCCAGATTGAGGGAGCAGTTTTGGCAGTCCCGCATGGACATTCATGTGGAAGAAGCAGTTCACAATTGTGGCATCTGTCAAGAAGCCGATAAATCGCCAAAGACGTCGCCTGCTCCGCTGCAACCTGTCCAGCTACCAGAGAGACCATGGCAGAAACTTGGAGTAGATATCGTTGGTCCCGTGGAGAGGGTGCCTCCAGATTGCAGATTTGTCGTGACACTCGTAGACTACTTCTCCAAATGGCCAGAATAGAGTTTTGCAGGGAAATTTCTACAATAACCGTGACAGAGTTCCTGCTCAACGTATTTGCACGGGAAGGATATCCTGACGGTGAACTGGGGCCCATCATCGCAGACTACTGAGATAATGGGCCCCAGTTCACCTTAAAGGAATTTGTCAACTTCCTACAAGAACGAGCGATCCATCTGTCTCATTCATCTGTTTATTACCCGCAGGCCAACGGTCAGATCGAGCGGTTCAACCGCACGTTCAAGACTTACATGGCCCTTCTGGAACAGCGTCCGCTACTGCTGTGCGGGATTACCTCGCCGCATACAGGTGTACACCCCACGCCACAACAGGACTGGCCCTTGCGGTACTGCTACATGGAAGGCTGCCAAGAACAAAGCTTGACATCTTCGGCTTATCGTCTGAGTCGTTCGCAAAGACACCCCACCAGGAGCTGGCCAGGCTTCGGCAACGTGTCAAGCGCCGGCAAGAGTACACCAAAGCCTACGCCGACAGGAGGGAAGCGACAAAACCGGCAACGGTGGTGGTAGAAGACATGGTGCGGGTGAGGAAGCCATCAGCGTCATTCAAGGGTGACAGTTCCTTCTCAAAGCAAAGTCATTGATCAACGCGGTCCGGTATCCCTCATTCTCGACGAAGGCAAAACATGGAACGCGGCAAAGCTGTGCAAGGTGCCTGCTCAGCGCCCTGGCGACAATGGCCTTCAGCAACATTCTGCGTACCGTGAATCTTCGTTCCATCTCGACCCTTTTGATGCGACACTGCTGGCTGCGACATGGCAGCCAGCGTCTACAGAGGCAAGTGTTCCCGCACCGCAACCTGTTCCTATTACAGACTACGATTCCGGTTCGCCAACGAGACCAGCAGCCGCAGAGCGTGACGCTGCTTCAGAATCTGCTTCACGCCCGCCCGTGGACACAACACAGAAACCTGTCGTGTCGTGCCCACATGGTCACCGCATTCAGCCGCACCGAGGGGGACGGCGACCGGGCAGATATGGTTACCAAGTGTGACCATATTAATTGGTGCGCCTATTACCTAATGTATTCGTGAATTTTTGTATGTCTATGATAATTTGGTGTGCATATACTGATGTGTATTTCTTGCTGTGTAATTCTCTTTCCATGTATAAATGGTTCGCGATTAACCTATACTAACGTACTAGCACCTTCACAAAACAAAAAGAATGAAAGAGGGAAAATGTTGTATCCTGTACATAGTTCCTGCAGTTTCGGTTTCAGAGTTTAGCTTGGCAACACTGTGTTTTGTACTTGTATATATTTGTGGACCGTCTATTAAAGAGGACAGCACGCAAACGCTACCAGTGAGTGCGAGTCACTTCATTCATTCACTACAATGCTTCCATAATTTCGCGTTGAACCTCCTACCGATCATATTTAACTTCCGGAACTATGCTTGATGTAGGCAGAACTTTTAATGCGCTGGCGAATGGGTCATGTCATCCTTAGTTACATTTTATTGTTTGTGTTGCCTGGAACGTGCATTAATAAGAGCCTATCTGACAAATGTATAAATTGCCGCTCATAAAGAGAATTCCAGAGACCCCGCCAATGGCACCTTTCCCGAAGGCTATGATGTGTTTATTTTTATTTATTTATTAATGCTGTAAGCTCGAAGGCTCATACAGGAGTGGGCATACAAGTAATACTGCCAAAGCACCAACTTAAGAAAGACGCATAAGATCAAGAACGAGGCAGAGAAACACTTGAGTCCAGAAGACAGGCTGTGCCAAAAGAAGAAAAATAGGAAGCAATGTTGGATACAAATCGGGCTATGAAAAGCGAAATGACTCAAATGATAAACAAACGACGCACGCGCATGGACATAAAATATCATCGTGAACACTCAACAGCACGTGCGTGCAAATGAGCTTACGATAAAGAAACAAATAAGAAGACAAGGTGCTGCTAGAGAAAAGGACAGACAATGCATCGATACTCTGCTCGTGCGGAAAGTTTCATGGCATGCTACAGAATGTAATCATGGTTCCTATAATGACTCGAGATAGAACTCGAGTGCCGATACAAATGCAGCCACAGATTGCAAACAAATCACATCAGATGGAAGCGAATTTGATAGCTCTATTGTTGAGGGAAAAAGAAGAGCATTTTAGCGTGTTACAGCGGGAAATAACTGGCCTAATGCATTTAACATGGTTGGTTCTACTAAAACGACGTCCAGGCAGTCCAAGTAGTTGGACTTTGTTAACTTTGTCAGGTCGTGATAAATTACATAAGGAAATTTTAAACAAGCTATCTTCTTCCGACAAGCAAGCGCAGGTAAGCCCGCTTGGGTGCGAAGCGCCGTTACACTGTCATGCTTGGAATATTTTGTGTAAATAAACCTGATGACCCGTTTCTGAATCTTTAACAATGCGAGGCATAAATATTTTTAATGAGGGTTCCATACTATTCTGCCGTATTCCAATATGGGCCCAAGAAAAGTTTTATAAGTGGTTAATTTTACCGAGGGGGAAGCCGTCGCTAGCTTTCTTCTGAAAAACTGACACCAGGCGACACTGACACTGACACCAGCCGCAAGCTTGCCGGTTGGTGTCAGTGCGACGGCCTCTCAAGAAGAGCTGCGCCAGCACGTCAGGAGCAAAATAGGCGACGGCCTTCAGCTTTCTTTGGCTATGGCATACCTTATGAACACAAGGAAGTATGACTGATCTTACAGTGCTTTCACCCTCCTTTGCGGCAATTTTTGGAACCTGTGAACTTCCGCAGAATTTGAAGCCATTTAATGCCAAGTTATTGTGGGCGAACCCCGTATAATACGAACAATTGTTAACAGATTTTTGCGCTACACTCTTCAAAAAAAGAATTTAAATAAGTGAGGGGAGGGGGGTGAGAAAGGGGCCTCGTTCCTTCGTCAAGCCGATAGTTGCTTCCGTTCTTTTTTTCCTCCTTCGGACATGCTTTGCATGCCGCGCCGTGTTGCAGCAATCCAAAATGGGGAAACATCTGTATCTCAGCCTAATCGGATCCTCTTCAGTGTGCGCATGCGCACGCGAGATTGCATCGTTCTGCCGTGCTGAGCACAGTGTGTATCGCGATTTTCTCTGTTGCTTCCTACCGGCTCTGTAGGACGGGTGCCGTAGACGATGCTCTATTGGCTGACGATGCTCTACTGGCAGACGCCGGTCCACCGAGCACAATCTTCCACGTATTCGTCCTTTAACCGTACCTTAACGGGTTCTCGGCCTAGACCTTCAATCATACGTTACAGACACTGAAGCTTTAAAGAACCATCGAGAAGAACGCGAGAAGAGACACGGACAATCGCTTACCAGCCACTGATACTTCAGTTACGTGCGCAAACTAGACAAACGAAATGGTCAGCTCGAGTACCTTCCACTTCTTCACCATCATTCGCTAACACTGCGATGTCCATGATGTTCATGTATTGGCTGAGTCGTCAAGTTCGTGGTGTTCCAAAAGAACCATCATAATTATGAAAAACTGCGCGCGCAATTTTTTCGTCGCTGTCGCTTCGACCAATATGACATAGCGAATGTAAGATGAACTGGAAGTAGTTGGAGCTGGGGATTCGAACGCGCGCCTCGTTCTGGGTTGCGAAAACTGTGCGCTAACCGATTCAGCCACACTCTTTTTCTTTTACTGCCATGAAGCAGAAGACGTTATCAGCATTATGTAATGTAACAATGTCACTGCAATGGTCAGGCGGAATAGCAAGCCAAACCACTTTAGGGTTAGTGTGCAAAAGTAAAGACAGGTCAGCGAAAAAATACCTCTCTCGCTTCGCTTATAGCAATGCAGTAAGATTTTAAGCCGTCTTTATAGTTAGACCATGACAAAGCAGTTGATAAACGCTTGGGAGAAGTATACAACGTTTTCTTCTTAATGCTGAGCGTTCTAAGTGGTTTAGTAAACCATGGGTTGGATTTATCGTTAGCAATTGTTGTTACAGAATGGAGATTATTACTGTTAGAGATTGTTAGTGTCCCATATAGATCTACAAGAAGTGCCATAATATTTCTAAAGCAACCCAAGTTATCTTGAGCTGACCTCTTGGTGAATGAGGAAAGCAATGTATTGCGAGAAATACGTCGAGTTGAGCGTTCACTTGATCGTAATTTGCCTTGCTATAGTCTCTAATTATCTGACGCTGAGCCCCCGTGAAATTCAGTAGAGTATTGACACGCGCGCTTCTTCTGATTGTTTGTGGGGAGCGCCGTTACTGCTACGCGAAGCGCATACAGTGTTTATCTTGCATGCCACTTCGGGAACCGTGCCGGCCATTCTTGAAACTTTACATGCCTGACGCGCACATGTGAGTGACTTCTGGAAGTTCCAAGATAATGCGAGAACGCTTTACGACGTGTGTATAAAAGCCGGCGAATATCACCGCTTGTCAATCTTTCCGTCGGCCGACGACTCTTCACGCAGCTGCTGCTGTGCATTGTCGTTGCTTTTTTTTCTGGGCACAGGTTCGCTCAATAAACAGTTCGCCTGACATCGCTTGAGTTCTGCGTGCTTCGCCTTGTGTGCTGCGTGCGTCACGACCACGTGACAATATTGAGAACGACATAAGCTTGTGATCACTAAAATCGTCTAATTGCTCGATGGTATGGGGCTCTGTTTTCAGGGTAAGACCTAAATTCCTGGTACATGCTATCGAAGCTACGTGAACTTGAAGATATAAAAAATAGACTTTGAAGAAACATTTTTTCTTTTTGGCTTGCAAGATGTACCCGGCGAAACCTGGCATGATTCCAAGGTGCTTGCCTTTTGCGAGGAAAAAATTCGTCTCTGTTCTTGCTGATTATCACAGGCTCGGTCACTTCTCGACAACAAAAAACAGACCTATGATAATTAGGGTTCTGTCGTTTGAGGACAAGCAACGTGTTTTTTGAGCTGGGTCGAGGCTGAAAGGTACAAGCTTTGCTATTAGCGAAGATTTTACCAGCAAGGTTCGACAACAGAAGAAAATATTAATTCAGTTTGCGAAAAATTAGCGACGAGATTTCAGGCTATCGTATCACAGACGAAAAATTGCAGAGAACCTCTTGCTTATAACGCCAAAACTGACAGCGGGAGGAAAAATAATTCGCAGCATCTAAAAACGCTTGTGTTAGCTGTTGGGCAGCTGGCCAGCACGTATGAGATTGTGTGTATTGTTGTAAATTGCCGCTACCTAAATAATAAAGTTATAGAATGTGGCGCGTACTCAGAAACAACAAAGGTACATGTAGTACTTCGATCTCAGCCCTCCTTAGACGACACAATAATGACAATTAAGTTTTTTCAGTCTGATTACGCTTCTACAGGAGCAGCAGGAGTGCCTATGGCTAAGGCGTTTTCATCTTAATTCATAGGGGGATATCTAAGTCCATCGTTCACGTTAAAGCTGGCAGAACCGAAATTGTTTGTTGGAAACTACTCTTCAACATTGGCTCGTCTACGGCTTTAGTTTCTTTCTACAGACCATCGAGTTTCAATACCTCTCTGCCCATTTTCAGTTAATATTTTGCTCACGCTACAGACAACATACACTGTCCCGGCAGGTGATTTTTAATCTACCAGATGTGACATGGCAGCATTTTGGTCCAGTGCTGGGCAATTCGTTACTGCTGTACACGATTTCCGTGAAATGATAAATGCCCATTGCTTGCTTCAATTTGTAAAAAAACCAAGCACGTGATGGCTATCAGTGGAAGTGTACTTGATCTGTTTTGTCGTTCTTTTTATGGATTACATACTGTGAAAACGTGAACATGAGGACGAGATGAATGTAGCGGCTTTACTTTGAATTCACTCCAGCATATCTGTTAAGTAAGCTGGAGGCGGATTCCATATTTTAGAGGCACATTCTAAGGATGGTTTAATGAGTAAATTAAATACCTGAAATTTAGCGTCGCAGGCGGTGTTTTAGAACGCCAAGATTTCTAAATGTTTTTCTAGGTAATGATTCCACATGATTGTTCCATTTCAGATTGTAGTTCATAAAAACACCTAAATATTTATTCGAAGATGCCGTTTCAACCGGAGAGTTATAAATCAGGTATTTGTTCGTCAAGAAATTGGCACCATGACTGAATTTAGGATGTTTAGTCTTTTGAACATTAATTTTCATTTGCCATTTGCGCCACCATTTAGAAAGAGGCATCAAGTCTGACTGAACGGTTAAAATGTCGTTCTCGTTGGATATTTCTTTATATATTACAGTAATCAGCAAAAATACGTACGGAAGACTGCATGTTAGTCGCTATATCATTGATATAGATTAAATAGAACAGGGGCCCCACAACTGATTTCTGTGGTACACCCGACTTGACCCGCGTCTGCTTGGATATATAGGAATCGACTGCTACACATTGAAGTCTGTCAGTTAGAAAGCCTTCAACCCACTGAAATGTTTTGTTATCCAGCTGCAGACTACGTAGTTTTGTTGGAAAACGTTGATGAGGGACGCGAATTAATGCTTTAGAAAAATCAATAAAGGTTGCACCAACGAACAATGACATATTGATCGAATTGTGTAAATCGGTAACTATCTCTAACAGCTGTGTGCTTTCATTTCATTCATTTCATTTATTATACCCTCAGGGGCAAACAAGGCATTACAGAGGGGAGTGGGTTACAATCAGAAGTTTGCACAGCGTAAGTAAAGCATAAATAAGTAATGAAGAATAAAAAATAAATGGGCCATTAAAATGTATTAAATTAAGGTGAGTTATACAATGAATACACAAAGAAAACACAAGAAAAACAAATATACGTGCGGGAAAATAAATGATAATCTAGTTCGCAATGCTGTTTAATGCAATAGGAAACAAGAAGTTATGAATAATAGATAAAATATTTTGGGAAGGCGGTTCCACTCTAGTGACGTGCGAGGAATGAATGATTGATGAAATGTGTTGGTGCTGCTAGAACGCATATCAATCTTATAAGAATGATCGATGCGGCGCGATACATAGTGCGGATTATGAATAGATATGTCATGCAGTGTTGTGTGGTAAAATATTTTATGAAACAATCATAAACGGGAAATTTGACGCCGGGCTGCAGGAGATGAAAGTGATAGGTTAGTTTTCATGGCTGTTACGCTGGCAGCTCTGTTATAGGTAGAATGAATAAAACGAGTTGCGTTATTCTGAACTAGTACTAATGCGTTAATTAGGTTAGTGCTATGAGGCTCCCAAACTGATGAGGCATATTCTAATTTTGGATTTATTAATATTTTACAGAGCAATAGTCTTAAAGAGTCAGGATCATCAAAAAAGTTTCGCCTGAGGCTAGCCAAGGGTGTGGTTAGCATTGCTAATTATGTAGTTGGTGTGTGTTGCCCAAGTAAAGTTGGATGAGATATGAATTCCTAGGTATTTGTACGAGGTTACTTGATCTAAAGGGAGGTTATTTAAGTAGTATACCTGAGAGGAGGTAGGGGACCTATATGCATGCACAACTTTATATTTGTTAATATTTAGTTCCATTAGCCACAAGCTGCACCAGTTAGATATTATATTTAGATCAGATTGTAGGCGATTACCATCGTTGTCTGAAGTAATTTCTGTAAAAATAACGCAATCGTCAGCGAACAGATGGATATAAGAAGTTACTTGCGGGGGTAGGTCGTTAATATACATTAAAAACAACAAAGGACTGAGGACTGATCCTTAAGGCTCTCCGGAGACAACAGAGCACATGGATGAATCGTAGACGTTAGCGGTAACGTACTATGAGCGATTAGTAAGAAAACATTCGATCCATTTTAATAGATTAACGTCAAGATTTAAGTTCCGTTATTTGTGGATGAGAAGTTTATGACACACTTCATCAAATGCTTTTGCAAGCCCCGCCACGGATATGGTACTCGGCTGCGGATCCGAGGGTCGCGTGATCGAATCCCGGCTGCGGCGGCTGCATTTCGATGGAGGCGAAATGTTGAGACCCGTGTGCTGTACGATGTCAGTGCACGTTAAAGAACCTCAGGTGGTTAAAATTTCCGGAGACCTCCACTACGGCATCTCTCATAATCAGAGCTGGTTTTGGGACGTTAAACCCCACATAACGTCAATAACAAATGCTTTTGCAAAGTCTAAAATACTGCAGTCAGAGGATGATCAACATTCAAGAATCATCGTTCATCAGAGAAGGATACGAGTTGATCAGTGAAGGATACGAGTTGAGTGTCACATGAGTATGATTTTCTAAAACCGGCGTTGTGAAGGTGAGGTGTTATCTTCAAGAAAATCGCGATGCTTTTGAATACGATGTGTTCTAGTAGTTTGCAGCACGAACTGGTAAGATAAAGGGAGTGATAGTTGGTTGCTAAGTTTTTGTTACTGATTTGTGGAGTGGGGAACGACCTTCCCAAACTCCCACTGATACGGTAAAGCAGCTGTGTCGAGTGACTGTTGAAAAATTTTCGTTAGTATAAAAGAACTATATCCAGAAGTGCTTTTTAAAAACTTAGTGATAGTTGAGTCGAATCACGGTGAAGAATTGCAGTCGAGTTTATCGATAAGTTTGGCAATACCATGTGTATCAATTATTACTGGGAACGTTACATCGTAATCGTAATTACGTAAGCCGGGAAGTTGTTTATTTGAAGTGGGCGAAAAATTTCTAACAGAGGTTTGGTTAATGAGTTGCAGCACCGTCTTTAGGGATGGGCTGTCCATTAGAGTCAGATAATAAAATCAATTTATCCGAAAAAGGTATAACTACATTCCGAAATTTCTCAGCGCTAGCTTGTAAAATAGATGGAAGAGTGACAGCAAAAAAATAATGTTTTCAATGTTTTAAAGTTTGAATATATTTGTCAGCAGCAGTCCAACGAGACGCATTTTTGGACAATTTAGCTGTACGGTACATGCGTTTTTTACGATTAGAAAGGAGCTTAATATGAGCGCTATACCAGGGAGTTTGTGGGTTAAAAGTAATCGTACGGCTAGGAATATATTTGTACAATAGTTCATTAGCTTTATCAGCAAACATCTCCCAGTTAGTTTGAACGGGAAGATCATCAATATTATTCAGGAATATATCTAGAAACGCCGACAACTCGCTACTGATTGCCTCGACATTAGTTTTCCTGTAGTCGAGTACGGTCTTCCTTTTCGAGGTATTTTTTGGAAGTCTTGTGCTAATATTGAAATGTATAGCAGAATGATCACTTGGGGTGGAAGAAATGTGAAGTTGGAGGTTAGCTTGGGTTCCGTAGTAAGTACTAGGTGAAGAGTATTTGAGACACTAGTAGTGTCCCTAGTAGGCTGCATTAGAGTTTGTGAAAGCGAAAATATAAAACATAAATCTAAAAATTCATGGGCCTGAGATAAAAAAGGCTGTAAAGAAGGAGGTTGGGTGTCCCATCTCATGTTAGGAAGGTTGAAATCACCTAGCAAGTATAGGGGAGATAATGGCAACCGTGACGTAAGATTGTTTATAATGTCATGCAATTCGCAAGTGAATGTGGGTGAGAGTGAAGGAGATCGGTAGCACACACCTATAATTAACTTCTGGCTGTTAATATTCATTGAAGCCCAGACAATTTCGAGGTTAGTAGCAACAGAAATATGTGAAGAAGGGATGCCATTAGAAATGGCCAGCAAAACACCGCCCCCACAATACCCAGCCCTATCTTCCCTACCAATCGTAAAACGATGGGCGTTGTCGAAGATTTCTGAATCATTAATGTCCTTCGAAAGCCACGTTTCAGTTAAAGCGATGACATGCGGTGAAGAAGTGTCAACGGCGAAAGACAAAGAAAAATATTTCTTCAACACACTCCTTGTATTAGTAATGAAGACGGATACTGAGCGTCGTGACGACAGTCCATAACCCCCTCGCATCGCTAAGTTGAAGTACCTACAGAAACTGCGGTTCTTGTGCGCTGGCCCTGTGACTGTTTTGCAGCCACCCGTTTATTCACTGCATCGAAGACGTAGCATTTGTTTCTTTAAGTTTCTTTAAATATTTTCTTTAAATTTAAAACTGGCAAATCTTACGATTATGTGTCGGCATTTTCCCGGTTACTAAATGCCTAAGCGATGTGCACCTTTAATTGAATCGGAAGGAAACGATGGAAGCACGGTTTTCAGGGCAGATGTAACCTTGTTCTCAGTTTGTTCCCACGTTTCTTTAGCATCTGGAATGTTTCGGATGATTAGATTGTTACGCCGTGACCTACCTTCAAGACCGTTGGCGCGAGACTGCAATGTAGCATTTTCACTTTCTAGGGCCCGAATAGAGCTTTTTAAACTAGCGACGTAACCGGTGAGGCCTTCCGGTATTATCTGACGTCATCATCATCATCAGCCTATCTTATGTCCAGTGCAGGACGAAGGCCTCTCCCAATACTCTCCATTCTTGCCTGTCCTGCGCGATCTGATTCCATTTGACGCCTGCGAATTTCTTGATTTCGTCTCCCCATCTTACTCTCTGTCGTCCGCGGCTACGCTTGCCGTCTCTTGGTATCCATTCCGTCGTTCCAACTGTCCATCGGTTATCTATCCTTCTCATCACGTGGCCTGCCCATGTCCATTTTTTCTTCTTAACGTCGGTTATTATGTCGGCGACTCCCGTCTGTTCTCTGATCCACTCGGCTCTCGTTCTATCTCTTAACGTAACACTTATCATTTTTCATTCCATCGCCCGCTGCGCGGTTATTAACTTCCTCTCGAGCTTCTTCGTAATTCTCCAAGTTTCTGCCCCGTATGACAGTACTGGCAAATTGCAGTAGTTATATAGTTCCCGCTTGAGTGGTGGATTTCATTCATGAGTTGGGAATGTCTCCCGAACGTGCGCCATCCCATGTTTATTCTGCGGTGGATTTCTTTTGTATGGGCGGGTTCTCCTGTCAGTAGCTGTCGTAGATATATGTACCCTTTACGACTCCTAATGTCTGGTTTCCGATCGTGAAGCCACGTTTTTTCGCCGTGCCACTGAGCATTATCTTTGCTTTCTGCATGTTCATCCTTAACCCTACTTTAGAGCTTTCTCGGTTTAAGTCTTCAATCATCTTTTGCAGTTCGTGGCCATCATTGCTAAAGGGTACTATGTCGTCTGCAAATTGTAAGTTACTTAGATATTCGCCTTTAATACTTAGCCCTGTCTCGTCCCAGTCTAGTCTTCTGAAGATTTCTTCCAAACATGCAGTAAACAGCATCGGAGAAATTGTGTTTTCTTGTCTGACACCTTTGTGTATTGGGATTTTTCTGCTTTTCTCATGGAGGAGCAGGGCGGCTGTAGAATCTTTATAGATGTTGGCTATTATGTTTACGTAGCTATCGCCTATTCCTTGTCGGCGTAATGCCTCTAGGAGTGCTGGTATCTCTACCAAGTCGAAAGCCTTTTCGTAGTCTATAAAAGCCTTATAGAGGGATTTGATGTATTCCGCGGACGTCTCGATTACTTGATTGATCACATGAAGGTGCTCTATGATGGAATATCCTTTCCTGAACCCTGCTTGTTCTCTTGGTTGATTGAATTCAAGTGTGGCCCTTATTCTGTCGGAGATAACCTTAGTGAAAATTTTGTAAAGTGCGGACAGTAGACTGATCGACCTGTAGTTCCTCAAGTCTTGAACATCTCCCTTCTTATGTAATTGTAGAATATTTGCTTTTTTCCAGCTGACTGGTACATTTGAAGTTTTGAGGCATTGTGTGTCTAGTGTCACGAGCTTTCTAGTTAGGAAGTCTCCTCCGTCTTTGATCAAGTCCGCGGTTATGCCGTTTTCTCCAGCCGATTTTCTGCGGGACATGCCCTGAATTGCGTTTCTAACCTCGTCCGCAGTGACGCATGGAATTTCGGTGTCCTGATCGACATTTATTACCCTCATGGTGGGGGGACTCGTATTTCAGCTGTATAATTCAGAATAGAAGTCCTCGGCCACTTTGGTTATATCACTGAGGTTAGTAACGGTGTTGCCCTGCTTATCTTTCACTGCATGCATTATGTTCTTTCCCGCGCAAAACCTTCTTTTAGTTGTTTTGATGCTGACTCCCTTTTTCACGGCTGTTTCTATTTCTTTCACGTTATGGTTACGTATGTTCCTGACTCCACTTTTACTGATGAGCTGAGACAGCTCGGCAAATTCTATCATGTCTCTTGAGTTAGTTATTCTCATCTGTTGGTGCTGTTTGATTAAATTTTTTGTAGATTCGGAGAGCTTATTTACAACTTGTCTCAGTGCTTTGGCCCCTACTTCGATCGCTTCTTCGGTGATCAGCTTAGTGATGTCTTCGTTTATCTTCTCTATGTGCTCATTTTCTTCCTGTCCTAAAGCGTCATATTTGTCAAGGCACTCACTTGGGCTAGTTGGTTTTGCATTATCATTGGTGGAAATGCGCTTTGCACGCGGACAGAGAAGAAGACGAAACACACACAGCGCACTTTTTGCAAAATTGCTTTAAACCGTGATCTAGCCTCCACACAGACCCGGAAAATGTAGTTAGAAGGGCAAGGTAGTTCACAAAAGCGCTCCGGACTGGAAGTTGATGTTCTCAGGCAAAGTAATCTTAGGAGAAACAACTGTCGGGGTAGAACTGAGTGCCCAGAGTGTTTCCGTTGCGGTAAACGCCATACTTCGGAAAGTTGCCGGTATCGCAAGTGTAAGTGCCATAATTGTGGGGAGCAAGGTCACTTGCGAATAGTGTACAGACTGCGCCCCGGCAGAACAAAGGCACTAAATACAATCGATAGTCCGGCAGAGGATTCGGACGAAGAGCAAGAAATATACAGTATAAAAATTATCAAGTCTGCCTACTATGTCACTGTCAGGATTGAAGGACGAGCCTTCAAGATACAGACAGGTACAAGGCTTCCGTCACCGTCATGCCGAAATCCGTTTTTCAGCGTGAGTTTCCTCAACTGACTATCGAGAAAGCGACTGGTCCTTTAAAGGGCCCCTAAACCACCAAGAGGTCGAAATTTAGTTGTGGCGTTGCTTTTGTGCCGGTGTCCGCAACAAACACGTAGCCGCAAGAATTTTTCGAAACGGTGCCGAAATAGCCGAGTTACACCATTTTGATTATTAAAACGCGACGCTTGCTTGTTTCGCAATCTCCTGCGCCCGCCGGCCGCTTGCCAGTGCCACCTCCTCGCTGAGTGCTCCTCCGAATGTCACGTGACATACATCGCCGATGACGCGCATCCGGTTGATGTGCCTCCGCCGGGCTCCCGCATTCGCGCAAATGTTTCGTTGGTGCTGTGCCAACGCTCTATGTTAGCGCTATCCGTCGTGTTCTGACAGTTTCTAGTCGGCTGTACCTCACTTGCACTTGCGTAGCGTGGCGCATTTGCGAATTCACACGCGAACACCACACGAACGACACACGACGAGGAAAACAAACAGGCAGGGAGCGAGTGCGTTTGCTAGCAGACTAACCGGAAGTCGACGTTCTCCTTCGACCAATAAGCGGAGCTCGGACTCTTCTGATGTTACCAAAAACCACAATGTCGTCACGGCTAACTTTGGCGTGCCGGAACTGGCCGGAGAGGCGCACGGGATTGCTTTTCGAGTTTGTGGCGCGGCCGCGGCGCGTAGCGCTGCCGCGTTTGACATCGTTCATCGTGACGGCATTTTCAACTTGATGCGCGTGCTAACTTGAAATGTTCGAAAAAATGTCGGGGGTGGTTTAGGGGCCCTTTAAAGCACTGTGGGAGATGATGGCTGCGTCTCGGCCGCAGCACCGCAAAGCCCCGGCCGGCCAGTTCAGGGCCGTCGCGCCCAGCCGCGTCCGCCGGCGTCCAGCCGAGCTCCGCCCAGGCCAGCGCCAGCGCGCGCCACGCACCGCTCTCTCACATCATCGTCGTCTCCTGGAATCTCTTCTTTCCAACGGTCCTCTGGCGGTGATTCCCACACTGCCCCTCCCTCTGCGGAGGCGGTGGGATTGGCCCGCGGTGGTCTGCGACGATGAGACGACGTGCGCCCCTGCCGGCGGAGAAACCTGGGAAGCTGGTGCACGGAACGTGGTATAGCCAAGGAGAACAGGTCGCGCAGCTCCGAGCATAAGGTCTTACAGAACACGGCAGTCCTCAACCTTTCAAGGTTTTGCAGGATCCGCGGGTCCTAAACCGAATCTGGGATCAGGCGCACCACCAGCAACCCCATCGCCAACCTCGCTCTGAAGAGTGCACCAGCAGTTCGCCGGTGGGTGCAGCCGCCAAGTTGCAGGCAAGCAACCGCAGTAAGACCTGCCAACTGCCTCACATGCGCGGCCCATGGGAGGGTGGACCGTCGCCAGAAGCCATCATATCGTGCGCATGCAACGGCATCACCATCTTCACCTCACTCATCATTCTCGTACTCGTTTAAATGGTCGTTCTCAGCCCCGTCGCACTCGTTCCTTCCTCGATCATCACGTTCTTATACTTCCTCACCACCACCGACCGTTCCTCTTCTGAAACACTGCCGGAATTCTTTCGGCGCCCTCTGCACGGGAGCTTTCCTTGTGCCCCTCATTTCATACACACCAGGTCAGCAAACAGCACACCAAAGCCCCAAATAAAGCCAATAGCTCGGGCATCATCGTCGTCTTTCGTGGGGTCGTCCCTCTCCTTGACGTAGCCCTCACCATCAGGAATGGCGTCGTCCTCGTCACTATCACCGCCTTCGTCATAGTGGGCGCCCTCTTCATCGATTATCCCGTCTCGTCTTTGTAGTCCGCCTTCCGTACCTCGTTGCCATGATCGGTTTCGGACAGCTCTGCCAAGTCCAGTCCGCTTCTGCGGACCCTTCTCCGTCTTGGTGTCCCAGACGCCATTCGCCTTCGTCGGCATGTCTTCTTCGGCCTTCTTCGTCACGACGTCATAATTAGCTGATTAGGTCATCCATGGTTTTCGCTGTACAATCCTCGGAACAATGGACGCAGTCAGTAGTTGCCTTCGCTCCTCTACTGAATGCCATGGCTCAGCATTTCCACGGTTGCAGAAGGCCATTAAAGACCCCGGGGGAAGCCTCGTACAGGTTGTGGAACGGGTGACGCGGCTTCTCCCACGAGGATGGTCCCTTCCGGAACGTAGCCGGGGCCCCACGTTGCGGCGCCAGTGTAGGAGATGATGGCCGCGTCTCGGCCCGCAGCACCCCAAAGCCCCGGCCGGCTAACTAGTTCTGGGCCGTCGCGCCCAGCCTCGTCCGCCGGCGTCCAGGCGAGCTCCGCCCAGGCCAGCACCAGCGCGCGGCACGCACCGCTCTGTCACATCATCGTCGTCTGCTGGAATCTCTTTCCAACGGCCCTCTGGCGGCGATCCCCACAGGGCATACACAGGGGCATTAGTGCCGGTTGTAGGATCGGTGAACGTGCGAGTCGAGCACGGTGACCAAACTGATACCCTACCTGTGTTGATAGTAGACGGTGGTAGACGACAGCTGCCATATCTGCTTGGTCGCAACTGGTTGAGGAAGCTTAAATTGAAATGGCTAGAAATTCGAACCGTAAAGCAACATCAGGCTACGGATGACTTAATGAGGAATTTCGAGGCAGTGTTTTCACTGCAGATCGGATTGATAACTGGCTATAAAGCGCAAGTTCTCTTGAAACCAAACAGCAAGTCAGTACAAGGATGGTCATGTGGGCGAGTTGGAACTGATTAGGCATATTGATGGTCAGCGCGAAACACGAGGACAAAAAGAAGGAAGGGACACACACCACAGCGCTGCCTCACAACTAACTTTTATTTAGAAACACACACATATTTAACAGCACTGACCACACCCGCGTGATCCCTTGACGCAGATGGAAAAGTGTGGAACAGAATATGAATAACCTCGTTAGAACCAAAACAACATAAGCTACGTGATGAACTGATTCAAAAATGAAATTTCCCTGTCATGCAGGGCTATAGATGGCATGCTGACGCAGCGGGAACTGTTTTTGCTGATGTGAAAAGCTTCAACAATTTCTCTGACTGCCTGATCCCTGTGTTTGAACAGACTTTTTGCATCAGTAAATATAGGGGTGCAATCATGGTTTGAATAGTGCCTGGCCATGTGCGAGTATTCATTCCCTTTCAGAGAGCGTTTGTGCTCAGCCAATCTTATATTCAAACACCTGCCTGTTTGGCCAATATACATGTCACCACAAGAAAACGACACCAGATACACCAGACCTATTGTGCATGCACCGAACGAGGGCGTGTGTTTCTTTACCTTGTAACGTTTTTTACTTTTACTGACTGCTAATATTTTTTGGTCAAGTTTCCTTTCAAATATACCGCAAATCTTATTTAATTTATTAGGGGCAGAACAGATAACTCTGACATTGAACCTCCCTGCAACATTTCTTAGACCATGAGATAGCTGATACATTAGAGCGCAAAAAACGACGAAACACAGGAGAAGACGACAACACGAGCGCTCGTGTTGTCGTCTTCTTCTCCTGTGTTTCGTCGTTTTTTACGCTCTAATGTATCCATTATTGAACTAACGCGCCCAACAAAGCATTCATGAGATAGCTTATGCACGTATGGAATAACTACAGTTTTATCTTTATTTAACCGGGCTGAAACACTATCCCTCTTGATTGTTCCTAATCTTACACATTTCATCAGCTTCTGCACATTCAACCGGATGGCACTTTCCGGGAACCCTGCCGCCCTTAGACGCATTACTTGGGTCACAAAGCTGTCAGAAGTATGATGATAACATGACATTATAAGGATGAAAACAAGCAAGAGTAGGCGAGGGATTTAAAATTAAGGATAGGTTTGGCGGATCTTGGGATATATTGCCAACATACATGATTCTTGGTGAGTTCTAGCCTCAGGTCCAAAAACTGAAACTGGTTGTCTTGCGGCAATTCATAAGTGAAGCGCAAACCAGAACGGCATTTGCGAAACAGATCAAGAACCTTTGCTACATTCTGTTCTAAGTTTGAATTACTGACGAAAACCAAAAAATAATCGACATACCTTAATAATTTGATTACATTTTCATCAAGATTACTTTTTACTTTTCTGTCTACGTTTCCTAGAAAAATATAACTTAATACCGGAGCAACTTTAGACCCAATGCAGACTCCCGTTTTCTGAATGTACAACTTGTTGTTCCATTCAATGTAGGTAGAACGCAAATAAAAGGAGAGGATTTCAAGAAAGCTACCTACAGATATGCCACACCTACTAGAGATGGATAATTCGTCGTTGTCCTCAGTGATGCAGAGCTTAACATTTTCCTTCAACCTATCATGAGGCAAATTGTAGTATAAATCTTCGACGTCAATACTAAACATATTGCAATCTCCCGGATTGGTGCTTACAATTTATATTACAATTATAATAGCCGTTTGGAACTATCGTTCGAAGCAGGTTGTGTCACGTGGGGAAGTTGGGTTATGGTGCCAACAGAGTTGCAAAACGCGGTGTTAGAACTGCTGCACGCATAACATCCGGGTGCGTCACGAATGAAGATTCTAGCACCTAGTCTGCTATGGTGGCCGGGGCCACGGAGAAAGAAGTACCCGGGGCTCGACGCAGACATAGAAAGGGCAGTAAAGAGGTGCAGCATATGCGAAGAGATGCAAAGCAGCACTCCTTGTCCACCACTGGAGCCATGGCCATTTCCAGCCCGGTCCTCGCAGAGAGTTCATGGTGATTTTTTCGACTTCGAAAAAAGAACATTCCTGTTGTGAATTGACTCATTTTCAAAGTGGATCGAATTATTTTCTATGCGCTCAACTACAGCCGCAAAGATTATTGAGCGCTTGCGGAGCTTGTTTGCTTCTTACAAATTCCCTGAGCAACTGGTTTCCGATAATGGACTCCAGTTTTCTTCGCAGGAGTACCAAGACTTCCTCGATGCCTACGGTATCCGGCGCACCTACAGCCCGCCGTACCACCCGGAATCCCATGGGGCTGCTGAAGGAGCAGTGCAAACCATTAAGAGGACCCTTCGCAAGCAGCTAATGCACGACAAGGGGAGTAACAGCAGGCCGCCGAGGGATAGACTGGAAGACTTCTTGCTGGAGTATCGGACCACGCCTAACACAGCAACAGATAAGTGTCCCGCCGAACTGTTTCTGAAGCGAACGCCGCACACGAAGTTGTCCTTACTGAGGCCATCGTTTCGAGACGACATGCAGAGAAAGCATGGAACGGTGAAACAGCAGCATGACGGACGGAGATCCACTTTCCGTTTATTTAGACTGGGTGTACGTGGAAACTGTCAGGCAAGAGAAGGTGTCGTGGACGGAAGGGTAAGTGGTGCGGCCAGTTAGCCCTGTGACCTATCTGGTGGAGACTCGGAACACAGTCTGGCACGTTCATGTTGACCATTTGCGCTCACGCAGTTCTTCCAAGTATGCAGTTTTGAATTTCCCGCGCTCATCGCATAAGAAGAAGAAAAACTGCAGGCGAGCGAGCTGGTGAGCTCGTTCGAAGAAGACGACGAGTCATCATTTTTTTACGTTCGGGGCTCATGCAGACGCTAATAAACGTCGGTTTGAGCCTTTAAGTCTGTGTCGGCTGTTCAGTTGGCCACATAGTTTACAATTTGGTGCCGAAACCCGGGAGGCGACAGCCGGGAGCTACCATCAAGGGACATCGCTGGTCGCTACCGACTGGAACAACAGCTACGAACCACGGAGGCCTACCGAACAGCTGACCGCCATGAACAAGCTCAAGACTAAAAGGACAAAACGAAGGGCTCAGAACACCAAGCTCATTCAAGAGGCAAGTGCCATACTTGATAATGATGACGTGACAGTGAGACAAATCGAATCAATGTATGACAGACTAAAGAATAGCAACGACGAGCTAAAAAAGATAAACGAAGAGATTGAGAGCCAAATAAGTGACGAGGCCTTCGAAGCGGAGTTTGATACCGTCGTCGAATATGAGGATAACGCGATCCGCATATTCGATCCGATCCGATTGCGATCCGAGCTTCAGAGTAAACGCCGACAGCACAGCGATACATCTGTGGTTTCACCACCCGTCGAAGTTCGCGATGTGCGTGCGGCTATTGGACCAGCTGAAAGGCCAGGAGCCAAGTTGCCAAAGTTGACAATTATACCTTTCGCCGGTGACTTGTGCACGTGGAACGCGTTTTGGGAGCAATTCGATCAGCTCATCAACAAGAACGGAAATCTCAGCTCGACAGAAAAGTTTAATTATCTCAGGCTCTTCTTGAAAGGCGACGCGGCGGCAGCAATAGCGCGGCTTCCTACTACCGAAGCATGTTACGAAGACGCGTTTGCAATGTTGAAACGACGCTTCGGTGACAAGAAGCGCTTGGAACAAGAGTACTTTTCGAGGCTGCGAAGGCTCACTCCTGTACGGTCTTCTAAGGCAGTGGTACAACTCCGCAAGCTCTACGATCAAGTGCTCATTAATACGAGGAGTCTTGAGGCGCTTGGCGTTAGCAAAGCGTCTTTTTCATCGATGTTATGCGACGTTTTGCTGAGGTCTTTGCCGCATGACATCGTCGTAGCATATCATCGATCCTGCGCGACCCAACATGAAAGTGCCAACAACGTTCAGCATGCCACAGAACTTGAGCGTCTCCTTGACTTTGTCTGTATCGAACTGGAAAGCCTCGAGAAAAGTGATTTTGGGAAC
>JABSTT010002406.1:0-43841 GCA_013339685.2 Hyalomma asiaticum
CAAGGTCCAATTGGTCCAAAATCTGAACCACAGTGGAATTCGAATCAGTTTTGTGTGGCATATTTAGACACGCTTTCCAGCTACCTCTCTAAAGAGTCGCCACTTCCACTGATATATTTGTCGTAATGTGGCTGCCTTTTATGCCCTTCCCGTTAAAAGGCTGCCGCCTGAGCGCTAAGTGCCTGAACAGCAGGGCTCTTAAAGCTTGAGTTCAGCTGCTTCCGGCGACCGTTCAAAACTCCGCAGAGAGTAAGTCAAATGAGGAGAGCAGGGGAGGAGAGATAGATAGAGAGGCAGAGAGAGAGAGAGCAACAAATAAATCAATGAAGTAAAAATAATTATCGAGGCGAGGCGATTAGAGCACGGGTAAATAACGGTCCGAAGGCCAGCGTCATAACCACTATAGGCTATGCACCAACGCTTGAAGAACGTGCATCCATTTATGGGAACATGATTGCGATGTGCCGATGGTTGTAACACAACTTGCCGTAGATAAGCGGAAGAGAAACTGAGACAGACAGAGATGGAAAGAGATGCTAAGCAACCTTTCCCCCCTCCCCTCCTATCTTTGTTGGTCAACACCTTTTTTCCCCCTAGGCACTGTGGCTCACAAAATCAAAACCACAGTGAAAACTGACGAAGCTGTGCGCAGGTATGTTGGGCAGCGCCTCATGCCCGTGGATCACGCGGGGACACAATTATCAACTATCAGCTCGAAGTTAGCATATAAATCTGCCCCGACCAGTCCGCTACTACAGAGAACGTTGCTTCATCTGGCAACGCTGCTGAAATACACAGAGATACCTACGCTATCCAGGGCTACTGCTGCGCTCTCATTTAGCGGTGTTGGAAGTTTCTAACTTATGCCGTTGAATCGTGACGCTTTTTCCAAGGCGAAAAGGCGCTTGCTGCCGATCGCCTTATATTAATCGGCTTGAAGGGGTCGTGAAAAGAATTTGGAGATGCCGGTTTGTAATTTTCGCTGCTTCAATACGCATTCGACAAGCCGATTCCGAAATATTTCGGCGAAATATTCAGTGCACATTTAACAACGTCCGTTTTAAATCTCAGCTTTCTTGCGCTCCCGAAACGACTATGCGACACTACCGGCCGGCGTGGTACTATTTGGTGACGTTGAGTTAAGATATTTTTAAGTTCAAAGGCACAGTGAACTCGCGTTTGCTCTAAAGGAATCGATTTAATTGAAAGCTAGAAAGGAAGAAAATATTTCGAAACCGTGCGGAGCCACCATTCGGAAGAAAAGCGGCAGCACGGTTTGTTTTCCCATGGCCTCCGAGGGCGCGCCAATCTCGGAGGTATGACGGCTACTAAGATGACGTCATCTACAGAGTTGAGGGGAACGCGCGCAGTGAAACCGAAACCGCGTTTTTTATCGCTCTAAATCAACGCACACGGTGCAACGGAACAATGCAAATTGTTGATTGGAGGGTCAGGACCCCGAATACGCACTTAGTACAAAATGTTCAGAAAACGTTTCACGACCCCTTTAAAGGATTCCACTGGCGAAACAGCCGAAATAGCCTTGCTGCGCGTGGAAACGTCCCACCTGTTAGGCAAGCCTCATGAGGATTATTTAAAGAACCTCTCAGGGCGCAAGCATTTGTGCAAGGCTTTGCGTCACTGCTACAACTGAGATCTTCACCAATTACGAGTAAACTCTGCATTGGGACTGATTCTCGAGAGGGTGTATATCCGAAAGTAGTTCCTGTTGTCCCTGCAGAAGCTAAGCGCGTCTACCCCGCACGTAATTATAAAGACAAGCTGCATATTAATGTGCCTCTCGTCACAGTATTTCACGGCAAAGCAAACAGTGGTAGCGTCTGCGAGTGAAAGGGCAACTTTTTCTATCGTTTGCCGCACCACGTTGTAAGGTTTCACTTAATATTGTGATACAGTGTTTATTCACGTCGGGGCGCAGAAATAGATGTCGGCCGTTCGCCGGCTTCCATAGTGGAAATCTATTTCCCTCTCACTGGGAAAGCCGAGCTGAGCAGACATGTGTGCGAACCTTCAGGGATTTGAGCTCAGCGGGAGCGTAACCGCGCTGGTGGTCTGGTGCCGCGTGCACCGAGACGCCTTCGCGACATGCTAGCCCCCACACGGCGGATCGTGACTTCTGTGCCACTTATGCGAAGAGTAGTTTTATCTCGTTATATAAAGTGACGTCGCTATTTCGCTGGCGCTTGCATGAACGAAAGCCCAACCCGCCGTTCGAACAGCCTGCTTATTAAAAAGAAGCGCGCGCGGAGACATGCATTACTGGCGCACTTACGGAGTACAAAAAAAAAAAGTCGTCGCGAGTGAAGTGTCGGGAACAAATCAGCATAGTAGATGCCACTTTTTTTGCCGATGCGCAAGTTTTGTTAACTTCGTCACCTTTCAAAAGCGCATTGTCTGCTTTTCTGGACAGCCGATGAAACAAAAATGTCATCGCCTATCCATCCAATGACACGCATGTAGACCCACAAGAAAAGTCGTTTCACAAGTCATGTCTGATTTCCAGGCATGTGCGCGGCGGCATGGCGAGGATAAAAGAGCAATGCAGCTGTTTTTCAGCGAGCCGTGATGCGGTGTTTGAAGGCCAAATGTGGATCGCCTCTTTCCATGTGTGCCCACCAAGTGGAGAGCATTTAGTTGGAACCGCGAATAGTCTCTCCTTGTCAGCGTGAACTGCGTGACGTTATTCTATTTCTGCATGCTGAACGGCGCAATGCAGCCAGAACTGATAACCAAGCGCAGAATTATGGTTGGAGCTTTGAAGCACGGCGTATCGATATCGATGCTCAGACAGCGAGAAGCGCACAAAGTCAGCCGTATGCACAGGTCGCTACTTTCTATATGGAGGGCGTAGAAAAGTTAGCACCACACTACGATAGATGCGTCATTCCGAGCTGCGACTATGCGTAGAGGTAGCAGGAAAGTGTATTCAAATGTTCAACATAAAAGACTTTTGATTTCTCCGTGATTTTTACTTCGCGACCAAGCGGAGCTCTCAAGATATTACCTCGGCGCTCTCTCCGTATCATGTACACTACCTGGTTGTTGAAGAACCTCCAATCCTGGAATTCGAGGTGCACAAGCAACCACATCTTTTTGCAAAGGCTTTGTAAGGAAACATGTCATCTAATCTTGATCTGTGACAAAACTTTACAGCTGACTGGCCAATGGAAATAAACAGAAAATAAACACTGACGAAATGAGGTGTTGCGAAATGGGCCCGTGTTGTATAACATCCCTCTATGCTATGTCAGCTACCATAACGGCGCATCGAAGTTTCCGCGCGGACATAAAACCATTTCATGCAAAATTACTCAGGTATTTATTGCGTCGGACCTTTACTTCAAACATTTTTTCTGTTTAACTTCTTTCATGAAGATGGCAGTGTGTTAATCCCTGTCTCAATTTCTAATGATTTTGGTCACCAGGAAACATCAAAAATACACCATACTTAACAATATTTGGCAATAAAGACCCATTCTTTGATGAGCAACATAAAGCAGGCTTCCTAAATGTGTATAGTAAGCGATAGGTATAATACAGGAACACGTGGAACAGGAATGCCCGATAATACTGTGGAAAACTTGGGGAAATTTAGGGTTTGGACCCATTCTAAAGCTTCTATTCCAAGCTTATTCATCGCACTCCAACCGACTTCCTCGAGCCGCTTCTTTGCTGCGTGGAGCCGAGCCAATAGCACATACATGAATATGTAAATGAAATATAGTTTACCTAAGCAGCAGTCAAGAGTAGTTTCGCGCTGCCGTATTATCGATGAAGTGATGGTTCTCTGGCAGCTCAAACATACGACCCTGGAGCGACTCGTCCTAAAATGCACACATATGCCACAATTTTCGTAAATGCTGCAGAGTGTTGAGAGGGGGTGCAAGTTAAAGTTGCAATAGATGACTGCTCGGTGCTCTTTTCCACTCATACCTCCAGGCACCAAGAAGCCAACACTCACCTCAGAGAAGCACAACATTTCTGAACTTGCATGCGTGCTGACATAAAGGTTGACATCGCAGAGTTCCCTCAGGAGCACCGTCTGGCTGGCCGCCACATCGCGCAGAAAACTGCATTCCAAGACAGAAACAAATATAAGTATCAACGACATTTTTCAAGAGTTGAGGAACCGCTTCAGAACCCGACACAGAAATGCGTCTTTGCCGGATGGATTGTTTGCCTCAACACTCTGTCTCGAGCTACAGAAACATCTTTCCATATCACGAGGTGTTGAAAATGCATCACCAAAGATAGCTTGCGTTTAAGTTGTTATAATAAGTGTATGTTCGCCAAAAATGTCACAGCTACAGCGTTTGCTGAGTCATTACGAAGCGATCAACTATGACAAGTAGCTCCTTTCTATCCTTCACAAATACATTTGTGTTCTGGTGAAATTACTAGAATGTTAACAGTACTCAATTATGAGTGCCAGTTTCCTTTAATACTTCTGATAAGGAAAAGCGTTAAATAATAGCGAAATTAAAGTGCAGCAAAGGTACTGGAACGGCGTTCCGAGATAAAACCAAAGTGCTATCATCGCCTATGAGGCTATTATATACGCCATCCAAGCATCTGTTAAAGCTAAGTAATGTGCTGTGTATCGAGTTCGAACACCAAGTAATGCGAGAATTGCAGCCGTCTTTATTATCCCTTATATGCGTCACTGTATTTTACCGTTGAAGTACCCGCTTCCGAAACACACGAACTGCCTAAAGAGCACGTACTATATCGTTGCAATATCGATAACCTTAACTGCACGTCAGCGTATGCTGCAACACACCTCGAATTCAGAGTTCTTGGTGTGTTATGTGCTAGCTTATTTTAGACTCGACACCGGTTGGGGAACACAGGGAGCAGCAAATGCACAATGATTGCAAATCGGTTCATTATATGCTAAATACCTTTTTACTCACTGAAAACAAAGCAATACGTAAGAATACTGTCACGCATTGTCTATTCTAAACATACCGAAGCGCCTCGTATATTCTCAAAATAAAAGCAGAGTTAGAGAAAGAGACAGCCACTGCAATAGAATAAGAAATTGCTACACGTATTGCAACAAAAACGTCATCTCTCGTAGTACTCAAAGAAGAAAATTCGGCAATTTCAAGAGCCACCACAAAGGCGTTGTATTCCCCGAAGTTGTGTCGCTTATTTCAAGAACTTAGCAGCCTAAGGTGTCTCTTTCCCCCTGAACTATATGGCTTTGCACGCACTAAGTAATTAGAACAACCCTGCCTTGTCATAGCTTCAATATTACTTTGACAAACCGTGGAGCGTGATGGCATGTGATACTACAGTAACTTAAACGACGCTTGATGACACCTCCGGTAAGCAACGACCACTTAAAATAAGGAAACGAAAAACATTGCAGTGGTACGTCGACATAATATTAGGGAGGCTACTGGTATTGTGCGGCCATGTTTATGCAAATTTTCTCCGGTTTGATACGCGCAATACTGACCCTCCCTTTAACACGTGGACACGTTTGTTACTCATGCGCCATGCTACATTTCGCGCAATATCCCTAATCGCGCATGTTCAAAACGTGAAGCGTCATCGGTCGACATCCTCGTAAGCGTCACCCGCCATGTTTTTCAGGGCATCAGAAACCGAAACCTGTGGCATCCAATCATATATCAGCTGCTACCTGCTGCTTTTTTGTCGCCGCTCCGCGATGTTTTCCCACTGCTACGCGCGTCTGTGCACGCAGTGGGCATCTGCGACTACACCAAGAACGACGCGACACTGTTTTTACAAGATCCTTTGATTGTTTGAAAGATGAAAAAAAGTTACTGTCGCCGCCGCCCAAGCGGTCTTATCAAGGATACTAGCAGTGAGTGTGTGTGGAACTGTGGTAGACGCATAAGAGAACGCCATTTAGCCTCGTTCATATTTTTCACCGCAAATATGAAGCTCCCGCCACGGTGGTCTAGTGGCTAAGGTACTCGGATGCTGATCCGAGGGTCGCGGGATCGAATCCCGGCTGCGGCAGCTGCATTTCGATGGAGGCGAAATGTTGAAGCCCGTGTGCTGCGCGATATCAGTGCACGTTAAAGAACCCCAGGTGGTCGAAATTTCCGGAGCCCTCCACTACGGCGTCCCTCATAATCAGAACTGGTTTTGGGACGTAAAACCCCACAAAACAACAACCAACAACAATAACAACCGCAAATATGAATTGCTTTCCCTGTCACAAGAGCGCTGACATAATTTAACACGCGCGCTTTTGAACAGACGGGTACATCACACAACACGAGAGAGCATGATCGATCGCCTTGTACTAGTATGGCTTTTTAAGGACAAAAGTGATTGTTCAAAAGAATGCACAAGACGATGGCGTGATTAGAGTGTGATCATCAGTTTATTTAAAAACCGTGCATGAGCACTGCGCGTCTCCAGAAGGTCACGCGCGGTACACCTCTAATAACGTCCGGTTATTAGCGCAACAAACATGCAACAAACATGGTCGCAGGAAACTGCTGCGTTTCCTTGGCCGGAAAGCAACATCACTGACGGCCTCCAAGCCTCTCCTGTATTAGCGCTAGCAGACGATTCCGCGACTGTGCCCCGAAGAACATTGCGCACGCGCCCAGAATTTCCTGACCGCAACGTATTATGAATATGACTTATTCGCGTAAGAGGGATGACAAAGACTAAATGTTGCGCAGCGCATGAATGCAGACACATTATTTCCTCTTTCTGATGCAGTTCTTTATTACCCCCGTTTTTAGTTTAGGAGCTATCCTGCCTTCTTCTACGCTTCAGGAAGCAGGTTCATTTATTCCAGGGCAATATATAATTATCAGGCCTTATTTTAATCTTTTTCACAAGATTCTGTAGGCGATGCTACATATTGCACATTATTATTTAAAACGATTCACAGTCAGTTTCATGAGTGCTCATTAGGGTATTTACGCTTATATTATCAAGCTGCTTTGTACCTCTGAGTCTGGCGGTGTTGGACGTCCCTCGATGTGACCACTGCCACGTACGGAACTCCTGGCTTCCTGCAGGGTGCTTCCACGACTCTCCTCTGCAAAAAGATGCAAAAAGATGTTCGTCACACTCCGACATCTGATCGAGCATTCCAGGTTACTTAGGGCTTCGGATGCAAATTCTTACCTTAGACACGTCTCGCAGCTTGGCCTCGGGTACAGTGTAAGCGAGCAGACCGCCATGAGCGAGGCAGATGGGCCAGCACCACGTCTCACGCCTTGAAACTGAAGATGTCTTGTCGAATCCAGATGATGCAGAGAATGTGGAATGGCTGCCGTCGATGTCATGGTAGATTAGAATACCAATGATCAGATCACCGACCTCCATGTCCGCTACAGAAACTAGGAGCCTCATATCTAATCGGCAAAGTAGGCGCACCGCTGCTGGTGGAGCATTCTAATGCACGAGCATGCTTCACGCGGAGCCCTCCAGCTTGATGATGACGATGAACCTCTTTTATAGCGCTCACCCACTGAGGGGGATAGGCCAATAATCCCGCCTTAAATAAACAGGACGATAATGAAGAAGATGATCCACCTTTTGGTATGGCACGATGGGCGTTATAGAATGTGGCGCCTACACCCTCAGTTTATTGCCGCAATAAATTGCGAAATCCCTGCAGCGTATACTTGCATCGCTTCTGTTTATGATTGTCTCGTGCCGCGATCGTAGAGGAGAACAACTGACGGTGATACTTCGCCGTTCAGCGTCGCATCGCCGTGCATTGCGTTCTTCTGCGGTCGCGACTGCGCGAGACTTCTCTGTTTCAGAGCGAAGGCTCTGATGCGCCCGTTCTGAAGCCCCTCACGCTAATCTCGACTGCGGTGCTCTCTCACTGCCTGGGTAAAAGCAGTAGCCTTCGGAGGAGGAGTTATGGAACTGTAAAAGTACCTGTAAACGTTGGCCATAACAGGGCCGAGCATAAACTTTTCGGGCCCGGGCCGGGTACGAGCCGTGTTAAAAAACACCGGGCCGGGTTCGGGATGGCCGGGTCATGACACTTTCTAGCCTTGGCAGCACTCGAGCCTGAAGAATCGGTCCGTGCAGCTCTTTAATCCATGCGCGGAGCGGCCGGACGCAGCAACGACGACGGGCACCAACGTTCTGTACTTGAAGTGGGGCACGACGACATCGTCAACTAGATCATTTTTTCCCATCGTCTTCCGGTAAAAGTGGATTCACACGAAGTACATGTCTTCGCACCGAATCAATCACGTGACGACACGCCGATCGCTCCGCAGCTTACCATTCACACGACAGAGGACCACGCCGACCGCGCACGGATCAACTCGTCCCGTAGGCGACAGCCCCAACTCGCTGTTGCTCTCTTGTGCTGTGGGAAAGGAGTTGGTCACATTTAGCACCGAGTCGTGCGAGATATTCCGAATGCCATCACCCGAGAGTGCCGCTTTATCTCTTCAACAGATGTGATAATAATAATTTTGGGGGTTTTAGCCGCGACACACCTACAGCACATATGTTCTTCGAAACAGGCAACGCGCAAAGGGCCCACGATATGCCCTCGCACGGTGCAATGTTTCACCGGCTGCCATCCCAGCAGCGTTTTTTTTTTTTACGTTTATGCTCGCCATCCCCGCCCTTGCAGAGTTGATTTTGCAGCCTTCGGGCAGATTTATGTTGCTTCTTAATTCCAGAAGTTGAAAAAGACATATAAAAGAACGTGTACTTGCCAGACAAATGCGTTTCGCCGCTATGATATTCGCATTTCTCGCCAAAGATTCCCTGCGGACCACAATACAAAGCTGAAGCAATAATTGTTTCTTCAGGCTGGCGAAACTACGGATTTTTGTTGTTGTCGTTGTTGTTGTTCTTAAAGGACAGGACGACATCGCACTGGACCTATTGCTCCGAACGCATTGGTAGCTGTAGCTTGAGTTCGGAGCAATTTTTACCCCCAACGCAATGATAGACGCAATCGCAAAAGGCGCGACATGTAGCGGCCATGGCGCGTCCTTAGATCTTGTGATCTCTTCAGGTTTTTAAAAAATGCAACATCTCGGCCTTAGATATCGCTTTGTTCTACCTAAGCGAGCCGTTTTCTAGGGTGTAAATGGATTGCGTCACCATTCCTGCGTGCCGTACGGTTTCAACCACGACCTTGAAAATTCAAGTACAACTTTTAGTCCACTTAGATGACGCTCAAATATTCTATAGTTTGTGACACCCGTAAGCGTGTATATGAATTGAACAACGCAAGCTCAAAACAATGGTTTTAAGGCTCCGTCGTAAGTCGCATATGTTAAATTCATCCATTGGATCCGTCTAGTAATGGCCATTTTATCTGTTTCTTGGCAGGTTATACGACAGGTAAATATATGATGTGATTATCACGTGCGATATATTTACCGGCGTTGCACTAAAACAATAATAGTAATGTTTCTATCCCCGCTGTCCTTCCTCATGTGGCGGCAAAGTACAAGAAAAGGATATATTTATCGGTATGTATTTCCAAACATTTAAACCAGGTGTGTGCTCACGGGTATTACTGGCAAGGAAAAGGCAAGGAAGAAGCGCTGTTACAGGGCCACCGTTCAAGCGTCACCGGCGCGAAGTCGGAGGAGGGAACGACGGCAGTCTCGGTCGTTGCGTAAGCAAGCAGACACAGTGAAAGGGTCGGAGTCGTGTTCAGGAAAACAAAACAACAAATTTTTCTTTCTAGCGGTAGGGTAGTACAAATAATACAAGGTAAACAACACTTCACTTAAACTATCAATTATGCACTTAACAGCGGTGAAAGAGTTTGGCAAAATATTAGCACGCGAAAATAACAAACAGCTAAGAAAAATAAACTAACAAACAGCAAGTAGGGCAATGTCACTAATAGCGGAATCTAATCTACAAAAGCTATGAGAGTTCAGGCAGAGAGTTCAGGAGTATAAACAGGTGGTGGCACCCGCGGTGATAACCGGCAGCGTTTAAAGGTCAACGACAGTCTGGTGCGAGAAGTCCGTAGTTCTGGCACAGCTTCAATGTCGACGGAGTTGCAGCGCTGATGTTTCCGGGGAGCTAGTGCTTGAAAGGAATCTGGACCAGGTTGGGCTAACTCGAGACGAAGTCCCGATGCCTACGTTGCAGACGGTAAGCACGCGTCTCAACTAGATGAAACGGCTAAGGTTAGATGACCAGCCGGTACAAAGCCACGCTAGCAACTTCTAGAAGGGATACGTGATGATCGGCTTCTATGTCGTTTCAGGCAAGAGACTAGAACCCCGTGCCCGTCAATACTCCGAGCTTAAATACGCTCTTGTTTCCCCTGATTCGCTGTCTGCGGTATCGGCACGTGTTTACAGAGACCATTACTCCAGCGATGCATTTCTGGCTCCGCCCAAAAATATCCCTCTCGCAATTAATGCACTGGAGAAAGCGATGGCCAAACCCTTTCTCGAGGCCGCCGTGTAGGCATCTTCCTTCATCTCGCCTGACTGACAGGCCATTAGCGTGCGATACGTGGGGGTCCCCGCTTTGCTGGTCATAACAAAGCTACGCATTAGTTGTCTACTTCGGCGCCGAGGGGCTGCCGACGAGACAACAGCGTGCTGTTCGCACGTGTCCAGTGCTGGCGAAATGGTGCTCCACTGGCTGCACCTGCATTGCTGACGCGAATATTTCGATAATCACGCCGGGGCTCACGTGGGAAGTTACCAAGTCGGTGTTTCCCAGCTCAGGAAGCGATCTGTTTGTTTTCTTCGGGTGACCGAAGAGCTTCTGATGTCGCACGTGCGTGCACACCGTGCATTTACAATTAGTCTGGTCAGAGGCAATGTCATTCCGTGACAAGCGCAGATCGCCGTTTGATACTCCTTCGTGTGCTAAATGAGGTTTAGGGACTCGCTCTCTTCTTGCGGTGATGCCGACGCTTTAATTCCATTAGGAAAACAGCCATCGAAATAACATTTTGAAATCTGGGTACCGCACACACTGCTTTTATTCGGTTCTTCTCGGCTGGGACACACGAATAGGAATGAATGCCTTGCTGTGCGAAAAATCATTACAGAATCGGAATCGATTTAATATTCAGTTGACAAATCCTACATGTATAGTTCATTTCCATGAAATTATTTCATAACCAAAAAGAATACACATCGTTACGCTCAAAATCACGTTCTATAACGAATCAACTTTTCCGTTAGGAAATTAATGTTGAATGCGCCCGAGTCTTGGCTTATCCCCGTTGTTGGGCAACTGCCAATTTCTTTAGCATCATCATCATCATCATCATGGCTGCGCGAGCCTTCACGGCAGCTCAACGAATATGGCTCATTCAGCTGCTCCCACTCACTTCACTTATAAGTTCTGTTTAGTCCCTGGAAATGCAGCCAAGGGACATCGCCAAGCCGTCTCCATCAATCTTAATGCGACATTGTTGCGAGAAAAAAACTACGCATAAGGCATCGACCGAGCCATTACCCCTTCGGTTCTCTTGCCTCCCAAATGAGTGTAGCACATGGAGGAAGGAAAAACTGCGGAGAGGCCCTACCGTATCCGAATGCATTGCAGAAAGTGTGGCGGAAATGACGTCAGAAATTACGGGCCAAACAACAACTCATGGGGCAGACATAACAGCAGACGCCCATGGGAGACGTGTAACGAAGGTTCGACGTTCCCTCTTGGCACACAGTCTGCATGAGGTGACACGCGCGGTACTCGACGACACTGAGCCGGTTTATTAGTAGCCATTCACTGCAACAATATCGCGCGCGTATTCGAACACTTTGTACGTAGAAATAAAGGGAGACTGCTGCGGAGTACTTAACGAACATTCGCGTATACGTGAGTATAGTGTGCTCACAATACCTAACATACGGCGTGCAGACACCTCACAGAAAAGTAGCATCCGACAGAATAAAATGGCTGGCACAGTCTCGAAAAGCATGATGCTGTCTGTGCTGCTTGAGAAGCACTACAAACAAAACTTTACGTACGTCCGTTCTTACAAACCATGAACGATGCATAGCTTCACGTGCATATGCATCGGTGATGCCTCAGGAATGAAACATGCACGTAAACGTGTCCATGAGAAGCGGCAACAGCTCACTTCTCGGAGTGCGACTTGCACCCGCGCGTACGTGCACGCAACGGCTGGGCATTTCTTAGCCTGGCGTGCTTCCAAGGCGAAAGACTACGCAAGTTTTATGGCTTTTAAATGCGAAACATTTCTTAGCGCAGTTCGGCGACATTGAACGTATCTATCGATCTATCTATCTAGCTATCTATCTATCTATCTATCTATCTATCTATCTATCTATATCTATCTGTCTATCTATCTGGCCGCCTAGGACTTTGTGCTCTCCTGACCGTTTCGCTAATGGGATGTATACCAAATTTCGTATGCCACAACATGACTGCCACAACATGACCACAACATGACAGATCATAACATGCAAATCATGACGAGCGGCATGGTTTACATGCTCTTGCGGCCGATTCGTTAACTTCATATGTACGAAAATTGCTATAGCCAGAGAACAACGCAGATCCAGTTCACGCCTATTGATGCGTGCTTCGCATTTCCTTGATTCCCACTGCACATGGGATCTGCCAGTTTTTTTGTTTTTTTTTTTCATTTACACAAGTCCGCGCGTCCGCGCCTAAAAACAACGTGCCGAAAACGCAAAGCAACCTCAGGAGGGGAGAGTGTGTGCGGCCTTGAAGGTTATGTCAAAAAACAGCCTGTTTAGCTGCTTTGCTGATAGGCGGCGCTACTAATGTTAGCAATGTGCAGGCTTCACGAATGTGACGTCATGGCCTCTCCTCCGTTTTTTTCGTCCCTCCATTGTGCAGCAGGTCTCGCCGCGTCATCCAGTGTAAGTACCAGCAGGATGTCAGACCGAGATGCTCTGAGACATCGGCAACAGCAGCGCGGCTCGTCAAGGAGACACACTATTGGCCTTGAGGGCCACCCCTGGAAAGACCGGCGCTGTTGTCGTGACGTAGTAAACGACAACACGTGACGCCTTCGCCACCGTCGGCGAGGCGCGCTCGCTTTTGCGAATGGAAAACTTCTCGGCGCCACAACACTGGACATATTCGACCCAGCTATAGGTGTAATTTTCACGCGTATATGCCCGAGAAGCAGCGTCTTGGCTGAAAAAGCTGAGAATGGGGAAACAGGCAAGTGCTCATACATTTCGAGTGTGTGGGAAGCATTACGCAAAGTCAATTTTGTGCACGGCGTGGGAGCTAAAATGTTCATTGAGTACGGCATGAACTTTCTCAGACTGTAGGCATTCGAATTTACGACGCGTATTTGCTGCTGTAGAGGAAATGTTTCTCGTTTACGGAGCAGCGCCATTGCAAAACATAACAGGCTGCATTGACTGTGTCATCAGTCAAGCAACTGTGCGCAGCAGCTACATGCGCGCACATGGCGGAACCGTATTCATGAATTTGAGGTTTAATTTACTGGTGATAAATAAGCTCGTGATGGATCATTGTCCCGCGATAATACTGGCAAAAGTGCCAAACTGGGCGTCCATTCTTCATGTCCATTCCTTTACGAATGGACATGCAGGTTAAATTAGTAATTTCACGACCTCGTATATATTGCCCGCTTAATCACGCTCCCGAATAAAATGAGACGAAGAGATGGGAAGGCATGCTGTGAACCACGTACAGCTGTCAACGCGAATCGAAATGTCATCTGTCGCCGGGCGCCGTCCGCGGAAGTGCACGAGATGTAGCGCCTATTTGCGCTTCAATAACGGTGCGCGGTATGTCTGAGTATTCCCAGTGATAGCTAACTGAATTTCCCGATCACGCAAGCGGCCTCGGCACTTTCGTCGTGCATAGCACCGCGGGTACACGTTTCCGACAAGAGCGGACGATGCGGCGTTGCTTCGTGTTCGCTCGCAAAGTGGTCTCAAAGGTTTGCCGACCTGTAGAACAGGTTATTTTTTATTTTGCAGCAGATACACACAGGCAACTATTGCAACACGGAAAAACCGTGTGTGGTGGTTCGTGGGCCCAGGGCTCAGACACAGACAGCTAAATCACAGACAAGGAAACATTTATCGACAGGACGAGACAGCACATACACTTCCACAGACAAACAACGCGACACAAGCAACACAGTCCGAACGCTACGTTCCAGAACTAACGGCGCGTCCTGTCTAACTGATGTCGGATGTTCGCTCGCACCACTCACACGACTGATGTTCTAGCAGCGGTGGCGCACGCTGGCATCAGTAGACGAGGCACGATGAGTCGTGTCCGAGCTCACAAGCAGACCCTGAACTGCTCGTTCAGGAAAACGTCGAGGTGCGATGCCTCTCACGTGGCACCGAGGCCACTCCCTCAGCAAACGGTTGCGTTGGACTGCAGCATACGTGGCACCGTGGCCACGCTCTCAGCAGGCGGCTCGATGGGAACTTGCGCGGCACCGGGGCCACGCGTACATCAGGCGGTTGTGCCGGGCAGGGACCTTGCGCGGCACCGTGACCACGCCCTCAGCAGATGGTTGTGCCGGACTCGAACCGGCGTGGCACCGTGGCCACGAGTCCGTAGATGGTCCCGGCCACACCACTGCTCCAGCCGCTCGTACTGGCCCGCTCGCTCATCCACCGCAGGAACAGCCAGCCATGTCGAGGACACCTGTTCGCCACAGGAGAACGCCCGGTACGTCCCGGCTGGCACCGAGCTGGTGCGTCTGCTTGCCGAGTCGACGTGCCGCTCTCAGTCGCTTCTGACGCTCGATCGCCGTCGGCGTTCCGAAGCCCACGCGCTTCACGTTCGGCTCGCACAAGCACGCGCTCTTCGTCGTCGTCGCTTCGAGTGCGAAAACAGTCTCCCACTACACTTCCCCCCAACTGCAGTACGTTGTACACGTAACACGCAAGTGTCTATAAAACACCATTTGAAACACAGGATGAAGGTCCATCAATGCAAGAAGCACACTGCGCTATGGTGAGAAGCAGAAAAAAAAAAGGTTCGTGTACAACGGTAAAGATTACTGGTCATTAAAGGCCGCACGGCTCATATAGTCAGCACCAACGTTGTCCACACCTCGAATGTGTTCTACGTGAAAGTCGTACTCCATAAGGAGCAAACTCCACCGTAGCACTCTGTTATTTAAGTGTTTCGCTGACTGAATGTATGTCAGTGGCTGATGGTCGCACTGCAAGGTGAAAGGCTTGCCATATAGAAAAATGTGATATTTGCGAACAGCCCAAACTACGGCAAGGCCTTCCCTTTCGATTGTAGAATAGGCTGCTTCGCGTGGCATTAATTTGCGGCTCGCGTAGGAGACTGGGTGCAGACGGCCTTCGTGCTCCTGGAGTAGTACTGCTCCTAAGCTCCGTGAAGACGCATCCGTGCGCAGAACAAATGGTTTATGCAAGTCTGGCGATTTCAGCACAGGTTGTGTTGATAAGAGTTTCTGCACGTCTCGAAACGCTCTTTCGTGTTCTTCACCCCATGGTAACTTATTCGGGCATCCTTTCTTTGTAAGTTCCGTCAGTGCGAATGTCAACTCAGCGTAATTAGGCACAAAGTCACGATAGTAGCCCGAAAGGCCTAGGAAGGCTTTTAGCTCCTTTTTGGTTTTAGGTTGCATCGCCGCTTGGATCTTGTCAGTAATGCTCTTACTCGTCTGTAGCGCACCTTGCCCAACGATGTGACCCAAAAATGTGGTAGTTGGACAGCCCACCTCACATTTGGCAGGTTTAATAGTAAGACGAGCAGCTCTGACGCGTTCAAACAGTCTTTGTAGTGTTTCTAAGTGTTTTTCCCAAGTATCAGTGGCGACGAGCACATCGTCAAAGTAATATAAAACATTAGGAATTCCTTCGGTGACGACTCGCATTAACCGGTTGAATACTGCCGGTGCAGTCTTAATGCCGAAGGGCATATACTTAAATTGATACAGGCCAGATTCGCATGAGAAGGCTGTGAGCTCTTTCGACTGATTGGCCATAGGTACCTGCCAATATCCCTTCGTGAAATCAAAGCGCGAGAAGAAGTTGCATCCGGTGAGCTTGGCGAACATCATATCTGTGCGAGGAATAGGTTCACTGTCTGGAAGTATGACCTTATTCAGTTGTCGGAAGTCGATACACAACCGCATGGTGCCATCTTTCTTCTTGACAACCACTATAGGTGAGTGATAGGCTGAGGTTGATCTTTCAATGACACCTAAATGCAGCATGTCCTTCACTTCCTCTTCAACGGCGTCTTTGACAGCAAACGGTAAAGGATATTGTCGGACTTGTATTGGAGCTTCTGATGTTAGCTTCAATTCACATTGAACAATGTCTGTCTTTCCAGGGACATCGGAGAAAATATCTCTGAAGTTTTTAAGAACTGCCCTGACTTGCTGTCGCTCGTCAGCATTGAGCTCCGATGCTATGCTAACGTTCGTCCAGTCTTGCGTCTGTCCTATTGTGATATGTGGTATTTCGTCAGACGGACCTTCAACTATCGCGGTGTCACTTGGCAACGTTGTAGTAACACCTGCAACCGTCTGTTCGCACAGTGGCTTGCGCTCTTCATACTTCTTTAACATATTAATATGAAAGAGCGTGACCTTGTTGCCGAGGTTGACAAGGTAATCGAGTTCGCTGCGTTTCTCGATGACAGGAAAAGGACCCTTCCAAGAGAGCACCAGCTTGTTAGTATCGGCTGGTAAGAGTACCAGCACCTGGTCACCAGGAACAAGTACGCGCTTTCTCGCTTTTTTGTCGTAGTAGCCTTTCTGCAGCTTCTTCGCTTTTTGCAGTTCTTCGTGTGCAAGTGAACAGGTATGTTCTAATCGTCGCCGTAACTCCATCATATGCGTATATGTCGTCTTGGTCTCTTTATCGAGGCAAGCGTTCGTCCAGAGTTCCTTGAGAATTGCCATAGGCCCTCGTACGTATCTTCCATATAGTAATTCGAATGGAGAGAACCCAGTGCTACATTGAGGAAGCTCTCTGTAAGCGAACAGTAATGGTCCGAGGTAGCGATCCCAGCTTTTTGGACGCTCTTGACACATACGCCCTATCATGCGTTTTAATGTGCCATTAAAGCGCTCAATAAGACCATTAGCCATGGGGTGGTATGGCGTGGTGGGTAGCTGTTTGAACGAAAGCAGTCGACTGAACTCCTTCATGACAGCTGACATAAAAGATGTTCCGCGGTCACTGATGATCTCCCTTGGTATGCCGACGCGTGAAAACATTTCTAGGAGACCCTCTGCAACCTGTCTCGATTCAATGGAAGGCAGTGCAACCGCGTCGGGGTATCGCGTCGCAAAATCTATCATGGTCAATATATATCGATTGCCCTTTTCAGAGGTCGGTGACAATGGACCGATTATATCAATGCCAACTCTTGTAAAAGGTGTCTCGATAATAGGCGTGGTGCCCAAAGGGGCACGTCCCACCAAGTGACGTGGAACTGTCCGTTGACATACGTCACAAGATTTCACGAAGCGCTTGGTGTCGGATTGCACACTTGGCCAGTAGAAGTCTCCAGTAACTCTGCTTACTGTTTTCGTAATGCCTTGATGGCCGGCTAAGATGCCTTCGTGTGCTAGTTTCAGCACCATTTCTCGCAGTTGTCGTGGCACTACCAGTTGCTCCAACTCGGTTTCACCAGGCAGCTTGTGCTTGCGGAATAAAATTCCGTCACGGATGAAGAACACCGTCTCCCGATTGTTCGACACGATTTTCTTGCCCACCACCTCAAAACAGTTTTGCAACGTTTCGTCCTCCGCCTGATATTTTCTAAGCGTCTCACTTTCTACGCGTAATGCAGGGTGTGGCATCACAGGTAAAGGAGTATGCCTCTCTTCCTTCGTTTCTACTGTTTTTCCAGCTAGGACTTTCTTGGGTTCAGGACTCGCGTCCAATGAGTCGTCACGTGGAAACTCATTCGAGTCCTCCCGGTCGGATCTTGCTTGGAACGCGGCCAGGTCACCAGCTACTCTCTGCGTACCTTTGGCAGCAGTCACCTCACCAGATTCCGTGCACCGTGTCTGCTTGGTCTTCAAGCGAACGAGGTTATTCTGCGGTGCAGACTCATCTGTCGGCAATGTATCTGGTAATACCGCGCCATTGATATTTCCCAAAATCACGTCGTATAATGGGTCACTCATACACTTGACAAGTACCTCTCCAGTAAACAATCTACATCGCAAAAATACTTTTGCCTCCGGGAGGTACCGCACAGTGCGATCCAATAAATACACAGGGCTTGTTGTTCCAGTGAACTTCTCTTCCGGAACCAATGATTGCCGCACGACGACCGTGTTGCAGCCAGTGTCGCGAAGTACATGTACTGGCCTGTTCTCTAATAATCCGTCCACGACCGGCATATCCGCGACTGCAATGGTCGTCGATGGTCGACTTGATGTGGCATTGACAATGGGTATCGTTTCGCCATCTTGGAGGACGACGTAGCCACTCTTGTGCTGCTCAGGAATCGATGTTTCTTCTTTCTCTGATATCATGCACGATGCCTGATCCTTGTCGAATCTCCGGCTGGGACATCTGTCACTGCTGTGACCACTTTTGTGACATATTCCACATCGGCTAGTAGGATTCCCTTTCGTGCGGGACCAGCAGTCAGCTGCGCGATGTCCTGTCTTTTCACACAGAAAACAGCGACTTGCTTGCTTCTCCATCCTCCTCGCAGACTCCGACCTCGACGCTGATGGTCCTGCTTCCTTGGGAACACGTTCTTTACCTAGGTTTGTGAGCGCTTGCGCTTCCATGAAGTTGTCAGCAGTCTCACACAGCGAACTCAGCGTCTTGCAATTCCTTTCCTTGAGAAATATTCTGAGTGCCGGAGAACAACCGTTCATAAACTGCTCACATATCATCAGTTCCCTCAAGCTAGTATAACTTGTCTCGGTTCTGCCCATCTCCACCCAACGGTCAAAGTATCCGGAAAGCCGTGCTGCATACTGCATCCCGGTCTCGTTCTCTTCTGGCTTGGCTTTGCGAAATTTTTCGCGGTAGCCCTCAGCAGTATATCGGAACCTCTGCAGTAGCGCAGCTCGTAGCTCATCATAATTCAGCGCAGCTGTTGGGTCCAACCGGCCTATGACGGTCAGTGCTTCTCCGGTCATACATAGACTAAGAGAAAGAGCCCATTTCTCGCGGGGCCATCCTTGACATGTTGCTACCCGTTCAAATCGCTGCAGGTACGCGTCGAGGTCGTCCCGTGCTTCATTGAAGGGTGGAATCAGTTTATGAGGACTGCAAACCTCCGAAATACCTCTAGTGCTCATGCTAGCTATCCCTTGTTCATCAGGCGCACTTGACTGCAGCCTGCTCGCATTCTCTTGAAGTTGTAGCTTTAGCTGCAGAATCTTTAGTTCCTGCTCTTGAACTTTCCGCTGTTGTTCTACACTTTCTCTCGCGAATTCGCGTTCCTTAGCGCGTTCTTCGCGAGCTTGAGTGCACTCTCGTTCCACCCACTCTCTGAGCGCTTCTTTCTCTAATCCTAACTGTCGCCCAAGTTCGACAAGTCTCTCCTTCTCCATGACTCAGGCTGTGTCTGAGCAATGGCTTTAGATCTTAATAAGCCATCCTGGCAGTAGGCTCGCCAATTGTGGTGGTTCGTGGGCCCAGGGCTCAGACACAGACAGCTAAATCACAGACAAGGAAACATTTATCGACAGGACGAGACAGCACATACACTTCCACAGACAAACAACGCGACACAAGCAACACAGTCCGAACGCTACGTTCCAGAACTAACGGCGCGTCCTGTCTAACTGATGTCGGATGTTCGCTCGCACCACTCACACGACTGATGTTCTAGCAGCGGTGGCGCACGCTGGCATCAGTAGACGAGGCACGATGAGTCGTGTCCGAGCTCACAAGCAGACCCTGAACTGCTCGTTCAGGAAAACGTCGAGGTGCGATGCCTCTCACGTGGCACCGAGGCCACTCCCTCAGCAAACGGTTGCGTTGGACTGCAGCATACGTGGCACCGTGGCCACGCTCTCAGCAGGCGGCTCGATGGGAACTTGCGCGGCACCGGGGCCACGCGTACATCAGGCGGTTGTGCCGGGCAGGGACCTTGCGCGGCACCGTGACCACGCCCTCAGCAGATGGTTGTGCCGGACTCGAACCGGCGTGGCACCGTGGCCACGAGTCCGTAGATGGTCCCGGCCACACCACTGCTCCAGCCGCTCGTACTGGCCCGCTCGCTCATCCACCGCAGGAACAGCCAGCCATGTCGAGGACACCTGTTCGCCACAGGAGAACGCCCGGTACGTCCCGGCTGGCACCGAGCTGGTGCGTCTGCTTGCCGAGTCGACGTGCCGCTCTCAGTCGCTTCTGACGCTCGATCGCCGTCGGCGTTCCGAAGCCCACGCGCTTCACGTTCGGCTCGCACAAGCACGCGCTCTTCGTCGTCGTCGCTTCGAGTGCGAAAACAGTCTCCCACTACACCGTGTCTCAACGAGCTGCGACATTCTAGGCGTCGTACGCTCTGCGGCCAGTTTCACGCGATGATGTTTTCTACGTCACGGAGAGGTTCCGGCAGATGGCGCCACGGTATGTCCTCAAGGTCAAGATATTTTTCGTTTTCCGGAGCAACTCGCTACGCTCTTCAACGAGTGATCTGTTGAGCTCGTTGCTTCGTCGTCAATCTCGACATAGAGAGGCGCCCTGCCTTCAACAATTAATAAGTATATTTACATTGAACGTAAAGGCCACCTCGTAAAAGTAGTATATGTATTTCAATGTTACCCAATAATTTGCTATCGATGAGCTAATTATTCTTCAGATAATTAAATAAAACATCCGTACTCATAATGTACAAAATAACTGTAGGATTTCTTAGGCGTTTTTGACTTTTTGTTGAACCTAGTGTCGTTTCAGATTACCCTGTATTTGCGCATGTAAGCCACGCGCACCGTTCTACAAGTAGATGAAACCGTTGGAATTAATTTTTGAACTTAAAGTCCCACAAATCAATCAATCCATTGGAATTAACTGATAAATGATGACACCTCTATTGTTTTCTTTCAATGCCACATACATACATACAAAGAACTTTATTGTGAGACCAGAGGGACTAGTTTAAGGAGGTCCTTGGACCCCCTCAACCAGTCGGTGGCTCCACCCAGGTCGGCACCGGAAGATGAGTATCCTCCGCGATGGCCCGGGCCCTCCGGACAGCCATTTATTCATGTTATGAAACAGTGAGTCACAGCCACAGAGGGCTACGCGAACGACTGCATATATTTAAGGGAAGGCAAACCAATGTATCCTTTGTCAATTTGTCTTAACAAGTACACAAATTGCATCGTGAACATTGATAAAGCCACGACATTTGTAATTTGTGCAGATCAGACAACTTTCCTTTCCTCCGGTACCTTCTTATCTGACATTATCGATAGGGCAAACAAACCATTAACCTAGCTGAGTAAGTGAACTAATCATTGCAATGCATTAAAGATTATACTACAAAAACAAAGGCAATAACTTTCCGGCCATAAAATAGGCAGGTGGTCATCGAAGCAGTGTTCGTATGTGACAACGCCATAATGCACGCAGTTAAACGATTTACGGCGTAATGTTTTCGGAAACATTGTCTTGGAAAGACCACATTGAGTTGCACAAAAGTTGTCTAGCGTCGTAGGGATAACTTATACTAACCGACGAACCTTCCCAACGTATGCTAAGCTTCTTACCTGTAACTCGTTTTTTTTTTCACCTAACCTACTGTCATCTTTATGTGGATCCATTACTTCGACGAATCTACGAATACTATGCACTGCCTTCAGAAAAAAACATGCTGAGAAAGGTAACGTGGCTTTCAATCATCCCTCATCGCCGCTCCTTTCTAAGGATATTATTTGACAAATAGCCTGTCAGCATTCTTATCGCCTCTCCATCGCATACATATCCTGAGAACAACTGGTATTTCCTCGCTCAATTAGCCTGCTTAGATGGGCGGATGCAGAAATGGCCAGTTAATTATCCAGGGATTTGGAAAGTAAGACTATGTGGAACCAATTACGGGACACAAATACTACGAGACAAACTCCCGGATTTATTAAACATAATTCAGCAGAAAAAACACTGCACGGGAAAGATCCTCCACAAAAGAACTGCCTACTCTTTCCTCAAATTTTTCAATCTTGGTTTTGTTTCATTAACATCATAAATTATCCTCTAATCATATTTTCATACCAGTTTTGATGCCATGTGTGATGCGCTTCAAGCATAATTCCATTGTTTCTTCAAAACCCAATGCATGTTACTTTATTTTCCCCTGTGGACGCTGAACATTTTATTCCGTTGTTACGAGTGCTCTTTTTTCAAGCAATCTTAGTTGTTGTAATGTGCTTTTGTTAAATTGTCCTTTTGATTTCTATTATGTGCACCACAGCTCACTGTATGCTCGCCATGGTGTACGTTTGGGGGAGCGGAGCTAGTCAAACTGCTTATTGAGCGCTTTCTCCCAGCCTTCTTTATCTTCTTGATGGAAAATAACGGATCTTCTATTATTATTATTATTATTATTATTATTATTATTATTATTATTATTATTATTATTATTATTATTATTATTATACCTTTTATTATTATATTATTATTATTGTTGTTGTTGTTCTTGTTGTAAGTGTAGTTATGTCAAAGAGAACACCTAAGTCATTTGCAGCACACACCTTACATTGCGCTGGAAACGATAAGCATGCAGCTTGGCGAGAGGTCGTGACTTTGGTCTTATTAATATTTAATGAGATAATTGTTCTATCCAATAAGAATAAAGTCATGACCTTGTCTCATACAACTCGTGCTTCTCATTTTCATACTCTATTAATTCTGTAGCGCTATGTAAGGTGTGTGAGGTACTACAACCCAAGTGTTGTTTTTGACACAACTCTACACTTTTCTGTTCACACTAAGGGCGTTGCTATGCCAGGTCTTCGATCCCTCGGCTCTGTTTGCAGATGTCAAGAGAATTGAACTCTCCGATACCTTTCTTTAAACTGTACACCGCGATATGTCTTCCCGAACTTGAATATGCTTCTTCGATATGGAGTGGAATCGCTGACTTCAGAAGTAACACCATCGAGCAGGTCCAGCGAAAATTTCTAAGAACGTACCATCATCGCTTTCCTAGAATGGACTCTGGATCTTCCACAAACAGTGTTGGTTTATTGTCACTGCCTTCCCTGTCGCTTCTTAAACTTTTACACGGTACTATAACCTGCCCTGAACTGCTCCAGCGCATCAATTTGCTAATTCACGCAGGATAACTAGACAGCAAACACCATGTTGATTCACGTACCGGCCCACCTATGCCAACACTAGACCACCCAGAGAATACAGAATCTATATAATACCTATTTTCTCAACGTTGATACTTTTCAAGATTTCCTAGCATTGCTTTCATATGAGATTTGCACTGTCATAAAATAATATCGCCCATAGTACTTTCTTTTCTTTATGAGAACATGATGTTATTTTGATGTTGATTGGACCGCTTACATCATTGTCTATCTCTATTTTGCTTGTTTTAGGGTGTCTTGTCGACCCGACTTTTCTTTGTTGTTTTCTTGTCTGTCTTTCTGTATTTTTCGTGTATGTTTTTCCGAATCTGTTTCTTTTCCCTCTGTAGGTCTAATCTGGTACCTTGCCTTGAGGTCAAGATGTCTTTATTTTTTTTTCCTGTTTTACAAGGATTTGTATTTGTGCATATTTTCTCGTTTTGATTGTATAGTGTTACCATTCCTTAGCGCGCGCCAGCACCAAGACCTCTCAGTTGTTCCTGGGCACGTTTGAATAAATTGATTGATTGATTGATTGATTGATTGATCGATTGATTGATTGATTGGGTTCCAACACCCGTCCAATCCGAGCATCACCGTCTGCCTTAGCCCACTCCGGGAAAACGACAAAAGCTCCTCACCAAGCTTGTGCTCAGACAGGTTATATTGGCGATCGCAATTATCACCGCTTTCTGCAAGGATCGTCAAATGAATGCGTCGGCGGAACCCGTCTGCATTACCGTGCGTCTGCGCATATAGGAATGCGAAGAAATGCGCGGTACAAATGACGACGTGCCTTGTTGAATCTCATCGGTACAGTCAGTCGATCGCCAGTTCTGCCAGCCGCACTGCGTTGTCGATGTAGATAATCGTGTGGCGCAAACAAAAGTCGAACGAGGAATTTTACAAAGTCCGCGATTGTTCAACCCCAGGAGATTCCATTTGCTTGTGTTTGCTCCCTTACCTTTTTGCAACGTTTAGCCGTGCTTCCATACACACTCCCATTCTGCATTGTCAAGTGACCTTGGGCATTTGTCATTCTGATGAATAGAATAAAAGGAATGCTGTGAAGCGACGTACGCCATAATAAAGATTTACACCTTGAGTTATTTATTTATTTATTTATTTCTCGGGATTTACGTCTGAGCTTTGAACCCGCGACTGAGCAACTGTTCCTATGCCCCGCAGCTTCCAAGACCAACAAGGTAAAATGGAGAAATTTCAGAGCGCATTTTTACATTTGCAACATTTCCTCGGCTGGGCTTAATGGAGCAACAAACTCACTTCTTAAGCTTTGCCTAATTTAAGTGTTTCTAGGCTGATAATGCGTTCTCATTTTATCGTTACAGCGTCTCTGCTCTTTCGCTCGCTAACCGTCCAAGGTTTGCGAGTCATCTGAGGCACTGCGGTGGCTGCTCGACGGTGAATAATCGCACGCTGCAGCACTGCCACGGCGCCGCCAGGGTCACCATGGCTCCTGGTGGTGTCCGTCTGCACGCCGCATCGACGACGGCTTCTCATTATCAGAAATGTGGTCGCGCTGACTCTTCTGTCACCGAAAATGAGGGCTTCGGATGCTTCCGCGATATTTATCCTTTTTCTCATCCCACGCTTTATTATATCTCTTTGGGGAATCATTAAATGACGTACTTATAGCGCCTCGATGTCCTCCATACGTCAACATCCTGTTGGTGCCATTCGGTCAATAGGTAATGTAGTGCTGCGCTGACGGGTCTTCACTCGTTTACCGACTATTAGGAATCCCTCAAAAGCGCGAAAAACGTGCTTGCACTGGCGCCCCGAATTCACTGTGAATCACGTTCTCGCTTTCATTATACCTATTTTGATTGAGTAAGAGAGTGCATTGAGTAAGAGAGTGCATTCAATACTTGTTAACTGTTTAGTCAGGATCACAACAGCGAGGAGTGAAATCATGCATAAGCACTAATATGTTACGCATGTGCTAAACTGGTGGCCGAACGCTGGCCGCCTATTTGAAAGCACGTAAAGTTAGCCGTCATAGCTCACACTTTTCAGGCATGCATCTTGGAGTAACGTCTGCAAGACCTGATGAGTGTGTTGCAGTTCAACTAGACATTCTCCACGACGCATGTGAGATCTTTAGCCTTTTTTAAACATCACAAAATCTGCGACCGGATTTCACTCTATGTGAGTTCACCTTCCCACATATCGCGTACCCCACATGCTGGGATGCGTGCACCGCACGCTATGTGTAAAAGGTCACCGCGCCGCATACAGCTGAGTGCTGTATAGTACAAGGTATATTTGTTTTCATAGGGCTCTCGTTGTTCGCGAGTGGCTTACCGTATTTTTCAAAGTCACAGGTAAATAAGTGATCGAATGCTATCGCCTTAAAAAAGACCCATGAGTTTCATCTTATAGTAAGGAAACATTTCGGTGCCAGTGAACACTTTGATGGTATTAACCACACGTGTTTTGCAGGTATTTCTTGTGCTTTTATATTCAACTGCAGATAGCACTGTCCTCCACCACAACTAAATACTTCACCGTTAAGACACACGGCCTAAAATCAAAGCGGGCATGAAGGGGGAGGCGTAAGAACCTTTGCTCTAAAAGTAAATGGCAAAGATTGACCCACCTTGGCAGATAATCAGGGCACGTATTTACAGACGCACGTTACGACAGAAAACGTCGTAAGAGAAAATTCAGCTAATGACGATGCTGGACATATCATTAAGGCGACTGGCGAATGGGAAAGAGCACATACGAAAAAGAAGTGTTGTGAATTCTGCCCCAGCACTGCTTTTAACATGTACTATACAAACCTCCTCACACACGCGCAAACACATACATACATACATACATACATACATACATACATACATACATACATACATACATACATACATACATACATACATACATACATACATACATACATACATACATACATACATACATACATACATACATACATACATACACACTGCGCGAGGCATTTGAGAAAAGAATTCCTTATTGCCATAGGCAACCAGCCGGCTGATCGTCGAGCTTTGTGAAGGACTCGGTCATAGGCAGTCGATGTTCCTCAAATTGTGGGCAGTGGCACAACAAGTGATCTATGGTCTCTGCGCATCCGCAGACAGCACACGCAGGACTCTCAGCCATTCCAATCAGCGCAAAGTAAGCGTTCGTAAAGGCCACTCCCAACCACAATCGGCAAGGAAGCGAAGCCTCACGTCGGTGCAAACCAGCCGGAGGTCCGAGTTGCAGCGATGGGTTTAGCCGGTGCAGTCTGGTGCGCCTCGTGTATGGGGTATTCCACTCAGTTAAGGACATCGTTCGCGCAAGAGTGCGAAGTTGTCTTGCAGCGTCGGTCCTTGAGAGCGGAATGGGAACACAGCGGTCTTCTTCACCTGATGTCCGAGCTGCCTTGTCTGCGGACTCATTTCCACTGATACCGCAATGGCCTGGTATCCATTGAAATTTGAGAACAGAATTCCTTATTGCCATAGGCACCAGCGGGGTAATGATATATATCTAGGCGTGCGGCCCCTTGTTGAATGGCTCCTTATTTTCACAGTGCACAGTTGGTTCACTGATGGCAAGCACACGAGTTGACGCAAGAAATAAAACGGCATGCAATCGTCCTTGCCCTGTCCACGCACCACAGGACATGGAAACAGCTGCCGACTTCTGACCGTAACTAAGCATTTACGTTACATAGTGCGCCCAGAACTGGCGTGTTCTGGCGGCGACGTGGCATCTCTGGTGAAAAGGAAAAAAAATAAGAGGTCAGACGTCGTCAGAACACCAGGTTTGCTCCGGCGGCTGCAAGTCATCGCTAATGATGACCCAGGGAAGCCAATGAGGGCCACTGCAATGGAGTCCCAGGTCGCAGACATGCATGTCAGGTTCCGTGTGCACGATGACTTGAGTTATTGTTCCTATATCATGCAAGGGGGCCTTTCATGTCCGATAAAACTTGAGAGAATCATCTATTCTAGTCGAAGTGCTTGCTAAGCAGGGTGAAGAGACTTGAAGAGCCTGGAATGCTGTCTTTTTTTCCCTTCGGATGAAACCTTTGACAAGACTAAAAAGCTAACCACACTAAAGGCAGGTGGTTTTGCTCAAGCGTTGGTGAGTGCATACAGCGACGCACACAAAATTTCCGCTGTCTGTAATGGTGTCATCCATCGTCAGCAACGAGGGCGACGTTATGCCTCCACAAATTTTACAGGACCCTGCGTTAATGCTGCCGCGTACGCAGAGGTGCCTGCACCGTTCAAAGAGCCCTGGATAGACACTGTTTCGTAAGGAAGACCTTATATGTCTTTCAGAAAGACCTCGCTTTCCTTCACACCGCACCTGTATTACCCAGGAGTTCCTGGCAGGCAACTTCAACGAACACATGGCTCCCAACTTGTGTTCTTCTAGTTCTCGAACTTTATATCCTCCTGCCTACTGTGTCTGGGGCCTAGTTGAGAGGAGATCAAGAAACCGCCCCATGATACAAAAGACTCGCTGAAGGCCGCCATTGATGACTCAAGGGCCAACATCTCCAATGACCACCTAATCCGTGCATGCAGCTGTTTCCAAAGCCTAACTGAATCGATTATTGCAGCGTATGCGGATTGATTGAGCAACTGTAGAAATGAACGGCAAGAGAAGCATTTCCCAATGCTTGATGAACATTCATCTATTTTTGCTGAGATACCTTAGTAATGCTGTACATACATACATACATACATACATACATACATACATACATACATACATACATACATACATACATACATACATACATACATACATACATACATACATACATACATACATACATACAGCTCAATGGCACTTGGGACTCCCCTTTGAGAAAATAGACAACAAGGATTCGTCGTCATTGGCCTGCTTTAAGTCCACTGCAGGACGAAAACCTCTGCCAAGGATTTCCAATTCGCCCTATCCTGAACGAGTTGGTTCCACTTTATGCCCGCGAACTTCTTAATTTCATCGCTTCATCTAACCTTTTTGCCCGCCTCGGTTGCGTTTTTCATCTCTTGGCGGCACGGATGCTCCATCTGCTTGCTCGCAAGTGTACTATATCGCAATGGGGTGGCACACATTTCACGCATTCCCGACTTCACTCTCTCGATCCGACGTTCCACCCGATCGAGTCCCACCCAAAGACTTGCCGAGGAGAAGCCACGCTTTTACACAGACTGTGGTTGGGCGTTGCTTTCCCAAATGCATATGCGTTCCGCATAGGAATGGCCGACACCGCAGCCTGTGACCACTGCGGTCACGAAGAGTCAACTGGGCACATTTTATGTGACTGCCCACGGTACAGTGCTGAGAGCCCATCCCTTCAGTATGCACTCAACAAGCTGGACGACCAACCACTGTCGGAAGAAGGCATTCTATGACATCGTCTAGACCTCACGTCGCAGAAGGCCATGCAAGCGCTACTAAGGTTCTTGAGATCTACCTGCATTTGTGAACGCCTCTAAGTGGAACGTTCTTCGTGTGTGTGTTTTATTTGTTGTGCTTGTCTGGAATATTGTACCCGCTCTCACTGTCATCTTTCTAACCTCCTCCCCCTTCTCCCCAGTGCTGGGTAGCAAACCGGAGATTAATATCTGGTTAAAGTCCCTGCCTTCCTCTTCATCTCTCTCTCTCTCTTGCTGTCCCTTTCGCCGCTCTGACTGTGCATGTTTAATCTGTCCTGCGCATGATATGCCCTGTCTAGGTACACTCTTCTTTAATTTGTATGAGAATATCAGCTACTCCTGTCTGTTCCTTGATCCTCTCAGCTTGTTTTTTAGCGTGTTGCGTTACACCTATCATTTTTCTTTCCATTGCACACTGCGTGCTCAATTTCATATCTAGTTTGTAGTTAACCTCCATGTTTATGTACCGTACGTTAGTACTGGGAGAATGCAATGATTAACTATTTTCGCTTTAGTGAGGGTGGCAAGTTTCCAGACCTGATTTGGGAATGTCTCCCGAATGCGCTCCATCCCATTCTTATTCTATGGAGGCTCTCCTTTTCATGAGTAGGCGTCCCTGTTAACAACTGACCTAGATATACGTATTAGTTCACACATTCCAAGGCTTCATTGTAATCTTAAATTCATGTTCCTCAATTAGACTGCTGAGCATGATTTAGTCTCTTGCCAATTCATTCATAGTCCTATTTTAAGGCTTTCCCTTTTAAGTCCTCAATAACGTTTTATACTTCGTCAGCGTCATAGCTTACGAGAACAATGTGCTCTGCAAACCTTAAATTGCTCAGATATTCTCCATCTATTCGAATTCCGTTTTCTTCCCAGTCTAGCCCTTTGAACACTTCTTCTAGGCATGCAGTGAATAACACTGGGGAGGTCGTAATTCCTTGTCAGACACCTCTCTTGATCGGAATTTTACTCCTTTTCTCATGTAAAAATAGTGTGACTTTGCAATCCGTGTAAATGTTACTTATGGTTTGCACGTATACGTCAAGTACACCTTGTCGACGTAAATCTCTAAAACTGCTTCTATTCCTATGGAATCAAATGATTCCTCGAAGTCTATGGAGGTCATATAAAGATATTTGTTATATTCAGCGAACTTCTCAATTATTTGTTTGATACCAAGGCTATGGTCCATTGTTGAGCAACCTTTCCTAAAACCAGCTTGTTCACTTGGTTGGTTGAAGTTGGGCGTTTCTCTTATCCTGGCAGTAATTACTTCCGTAAATACCTTGCATATTACTGGGAATAGACTAATTGGTCGGTATTTTTTAACTCCTTTGTCACCTTTATTGTGTATTACGATTATGTTAGCGGTTTCCCAGCGCAGCGTTACACTAGATGTTTTGATGCATTTCGTGAAGAGCGACGCAAGTTTTTAAGATATAATACCTCCTTCATGTTTGATCAAGTCGGTTCTTATACTGTTTTCACCAGCTGCTTTACCGCGGGACGTGCCTTTCACGGTTTTTCTGACTTCGTGACTGGTTATACAATAAACTTCCGTGTCCTCAATTGATTTGATTTATAATAAGGTTGCATGGCCTGTTTGGGAGCTGTACAGTTCGCAGTAAAAATATTCTGCTACTTTTACTATTCCATTGAAGTTTTGATAACGGTACCTTGTCTATCTTTTAGCGCATGTATTTTCTTTTCTCCTAATTTCAGTTTATTTTTCACCGATTCAATGCTGGCACCTTTTTTTACTGCTTTCTCCATTTCTTTCGCGTTAAAGTTCTTTATATCTTGTTGCCTGCCCTTACTGCTCAGCTTTGATAATTCTGCGAATTCTGTTTTATCTTTTGACGAAGTCACTTCCACCTGCTGGCGCTTTTTTTTATTAAGTCTTCAGTGGATTGCAACAACTTGCTTGAACCTTGCTTTGTTGTTTTACCCGCGGATTCTATCGCTGTTTGGAAGATCACTTTCGTTATGGTTTTGTTTACTTCTTCTAACTCTTCATCGTTTTCGTCTAACGCGTCAAACCTCTTTTTAGTACGACTTTAACTGCTTTGTTCTTTGCTTTGATTACCTCTAGGTTTGCCTTTTTCCAGTGACTAATTGAGTCCTTACTTTATGTTAAGTACAATATTTGCCCTTACTAATCTGTGATCGCTACATTTTATTTTTCCTAATACTTCTGTGCCTTGGATTATGCCTGGTTGCTCGCAGATTATATAGTCAATTTGGTTTTATGTTCCCCATTAGGACTTTTCCATGTCCACTTCTTACTCTTTTGCTTCTTGAAGAACGTATTCATTATTCGGAGTCGGTTTCTTCCTGCACACTTTACTAGCATCTCTCCACGCTTATTCCTATGGCCGACACCGTAGTAGCCAATCGCCTTTTTTTTCGCTTTGTTCTTTTTTCCTACTTTTGTGTTCAATTCCCGCATGATTATTGTGTATGGTATCCGTGTCCGTATTCTTTTCATTGGTATTTCGATATCCTCGCAGAATTGTTCTAGTCGCTGTTGAGGCCCGTGAACCCCAGGTGTTCAAAATTTCCGGAGCCATCCACTACGGCGTCTCTCACAATCATATTTGGTTTTCGAACGTAAAACCCGAGAAATGAAGCGCGCTGTGTTCACGACACTTCGAAGACAGCTGCTGCTTGTGAAACCGGCCTCGAACGCAGTCGGTAGGCTCTTCGATGAAAGCTGCACGAGGCGATATCTTCACTGTCAGAGGAGACGTCTGATCATGCCTCCCAAAGAGGCGATGCCGCTGGCTAGCCCTCCTCTCTTCGCCCTTCCTTCTCCTTCGGCCAATGCCTTTGCTTGCGTGGCCCCTGAAAGTGTCCATTAAGCTTGTTTTGTTTGGGAAACCGCCTTTTCTTAAACATTTCTTTCCTTCTTAAAGTGATATCCGGAAGGGACCAGTTCTTCAAAGCAGCATCCAGTATAACCGAACAATTCGGGGCACTGAGAGCCGCCATGCAAGGCCAAAAGAAACGACAATAGCAGTCTCAGCCATAGAGATTCCTACTAAAATACTAGAGGGAAAACTGGCGCTGTGATCGTGAAGATCCCATGGGAATGATGGGTACGACATGGATTTGTCTAGTCTTCGTGCCTGCGGCTTCAACCGTTATGATGGATTTGTTTATTCCTGTTTTTTAACTTCAGCGAGTAACGTTACTACACTTTTTCATTACTCGACGAAGGAAGCGGCTATAGTGTACGCTTTACTGCTGGAGATCATTATGCAGACTGTCGCATATATCAAAGTCGTTTGCAATTATGATGTGCCATGCAGTGCTTCGTTGTTGTGTTTCTTGATGGATGGCTACACATATCATTTACAGCGGCATTTTGCTCAATTTTAGAAATATTTGCGCTTTGTCTCACGAAGCTTATCGATGCATTTTTGTTGTTTTCTTTTTCTTTTGTATCAGATGCGATAGAATCTGTAACCGTAGGCTAGCTTTCACGGCTGACATACATCCTTTGTGACAGGGCCGTTCGTATACCTTGTAATACGGCATTTGAATTCCGCTGTCTGTTTAATTCAACGCCGACCGAACGCGCCAAGCAGACGCGCAGTTATCGCGCGTAATAGACGCACAGTGGACGAGAGGCAGACGCGCCTGCGGACGACGCTCAAAAAGTCAGCTCAAATCGAAGCTCAGGCGCAGTTTCTGATGGAGTTTAACGGCATGGTTGTTTATTTACCGTCACGTTTTTTCACAAAACCAACCACCAAGCGATTGGCGATACTGCGCTCCTGCTACGGCCTCGCGCAGGGCTTGACCCATTCATATAGTTTGTAAAGATACAGTGGAGCACTTGCCCTGCATTAAAAGAAGCGAGCGAAAGCCCGTTTGTTATATTTAGAACACACATCTACCTTTTACATGCTTGAAAATGTCAGCACGTCACTTACAAGAGCAAAAATCTTTATTTTAAGTTCGAACGTAACTACAGCTGGAACTTAAATCTGTAGGGACGCCTTTAAATCTGGGCACAAGCAGAGGAGGCAACATTGCCATCTCGCACAATATTTCTAAATTTATGAGCGTTCAGTATTTTTCTAATCGCGAAAAAGCAATTAGTTCCTGCGCACGCACATAGTAATTCCAAAATGTTCCGTTTTAGTGCAGTATTTTGTCGTAAACTACCTTTTTTTTTGAAGTCGCAAAGCGACATGAAGCCAGAAGAACGAAGACTATAGGCAAATCCATGTCATACCCACCATGCTGGCTCAACCGCCTTGTTTGAAACTCCCATAGACACTAGCGGCAGTTTTCCCTCTAGTATTTTAGAAGGCAGTTGCCACCCTGACGAAGACAAGTCCGCTTGTCGAAACGTTGGCTCCCGCGACATTCCCTGTTCTAAATCGTATTTTGCGGTTTGTTCACCGTTTTAGTGCAGTATTTTGTCGTAAACTACCTTTCTTCTTGAAGTCGCAATGCGACATGAAGCCAGAAGAACGAAGACTATAGGCAAATCCATGTCATGCCCACCATGCTGGCTCAACCGCCTTGTTTGAAACTCCCATAGACACTAGCGCCAGTTTTCCCTCTAGTATTTTAGTAGGAGTTGTAGTATTTTAGTACTATGGTCTCAGCAGAGCGGCTCGCTTCGTTTCTGCACGTTATAGAATTGTAACATCGAAGACGTCGAGAACTTATGCATGTAATAACGCTCAAAGTTGAAATGCAAATATCAACGCTGGTATCAAAAGTGAACGTTTTGTGGCGAGTTAACTCTGTGTTGCAAAGTGCATTAATTAGTGAGTATACGAAGGCCAACCGTCCCTGTCTGTGGCTGTTGGCTCAGCAGCCATGACGGCGCGATGTTCCCCCATAGAGCTTGTGAAAAGATGTTTTTGATTGATTGATTTGTGGGGTTTAACGTCCCAAAACCAGCTCTGATTATGAGAGACGCCGTAGTGGAGGTATCCGGAAATTTTGACCACCTGGGGTTCTTTTAACGTGCACTGACATCGCACAGCACACGGGCCTCAACATTTCGCCTCCATCGAAATGTGTTCGCGCAACAGGAAATATCGTCAAGCAAGCTTATTTGTTTTGTACATCATCAATGAACAGGGGCCGAATCCACATCTTTTTTGCAGCGACTGTGTACCTCTACAATCCAAAGAAATTTTCGTCACGCGGTCAGCGTCGACAGAAAACGCTAGGCTAAAACGCAAGCCAGCATAGCACTGCGGAGAGGAGGAGAGGCGCGCAACGAGGGGAGGGCGGCGCATGCGCATCAGTCATTCGGCGCGGCGCATGTGCGCAGGTGGTGTTACGCCATCCCTCGCCTGTGCCAATAAATAATGACTATGATTGTGGTTCGGTTAGGAAAGGAAGCTAATTTCTGCAGCCCATGTAGGGAGAACGGCTAAGCGTCCATGGGGGTGGGGGAAAGGGAGTGAAAGAGATAGAGAGGAGACAAGAGGCGTAGTGGAGGGCTCCGGAAATTTAGACCGCCTGGGGTTCTTTAACGTGCCCTGACAACGCACAGTACACGGGCCTCTGGCATTTTCGCCTCCATCGAAAATGCGACCGCCGCGGCCGGGATCACACCCGCGCTTTTTGTGTGCCAGCCGAGTACCGTAACCACTAAACCGCCGCGGCGGACTCGATAAAGAATAGTGTCGTGTAGAATAGCGGAACCGAAGTAGAGCGGAGGAGTGAAGCAGGCGGTAGTGGGACGCGCACATACAGTAGCCGCCGCTCCGAACGCGTCTAGTGTCAAAAGGGAGTTTCAGCGGCACCGGCTTACCGTACGGTAATGACGGTAATGCCGTACCGTCGTGGTCGGCACGCGGTTTTTTGGTCAGAAAGAGCTGTACCAGTTGATCGGTGAGTACGGAAACGTCCTCACATGATAAAAGTTGCTGCTAAAGCCCCCAGAAGTTCAACTTTTTACGTGCCAACCACGACGGTACGGCATTACCGTACTTACTGTAAGGTAAGCCGCCGCTGCTAAAACTCCCTGTTGGCTCTAGCGGCGCCTTGGCCGGTTGCTAGAGCAGAGACTTATAGCAACTCAGTCAGTTTATTGCCGGCTGCCGTGAGTAGACCACGCAAAGTAAAGATCTCAGAGGAACAGCGTGAATATTATACTCGACGAAAAGAAGAAAAGCGACTTGCTAAGCAGTCTAGTATAGGCAAAACAATGCAGCTCTCGCACCAGACTCCTAGAGTAAGCATGCCGTTAAAACGCAAGTGAAATTCAAGCGACACCGCAATGGGTAATCGTTGTTGGTGTAGTTCACAGCTTCGCTGTCCAACCACCTTTATAGCGTGGGTTAGAGGTGCATTTATTCCGTAAGAGATTTTTGTCATCGGTGAACGATCTTCATTATTAATGTGTCCAGCACCAGGACCAGCTGAAACATTCTCTAACAGTGATGTAACGAACACTGTCATCAGACACGACTACGGTGTAGGCAGAGGGCCTGTACCGTAACGCAATACTATTCCGTCTTGGTGCTACCTGATTGGTTAGTTCTGCTTGTCAAGGGCGAATTGACCAATCCCCGACCAATCTCAATTTTCAGATTCGTCAGTCCTGCTTTGACAACCAGAACTGACCAGTCATGAAGGACCAAGGAGAAATAGTATTCCGTATGCAGTTTTACGGTATAGGCCCCCAGTGCGAAGCGCAGTGAGCTGATTGAAGTACGCTATAGGCAGCCTAACGAAGCTCCTGCCAATCATGGCCGGCGACGACAATCGCGGTATTGCCTGATTAGGCACCACCGCGCTTTCCGTCAAAATTTAGATATTCGCTCTAGATTATGAAAAATCTTAGCTGTTTGCCGACGCCATAGCCCCAAAAATTATGAAATGGAACCGTAACCTCGGTTTCTTTAAAATACCTAGTTTCCCTTAAAGAGCAATCCTGACCATTTTTCAGACGACAAAGGCAGTGCATTCGGTACGCATTCACAACCGTGTGTGCTAAGAATTACATCGCCACGCATTGCTCAAAGGCCTGAAAATTCGAAGCAAGCGCCGTTTGTCCTTCTCCTCGCAATGAGCTTGGGGACCATATGCTCCAAGTAGTTAATGATGGGAGGACGATTTATTGATTTCTGGGGTTTCATGTCCCAAAACCACGATTTGAATATGAGAGACGCAGTAGTGGAGGCCTCCGGAAATTTTGGCCACCTGGAGTTTTTTAACGTGCACCGACATCGCACAGCACACATTCCGCCTCCATCGAAATGCAGCGCCCGCGGCCTGGACTCGTCTTTTTTGTCTTTCCTGGCAATTTAATACTGATATATGTAGTAGCCCTATGACCATAACGTAGCCAATATACTTACCTGTGACGGAGACGAATGTGAAAAATAAATCTAGTCAGGCACTAGCTTCTAAATTTTGTTGCTCGGAAGCTCCGTTTCACCGCCAGATGGGGGTTGTAAGAAAATAAAAACAACCAATGCAAAAATAAAAGCGGATCGAAAACCTCAAGCCATGATTTTATGATGTGTACGTTATATACAAGGATAAACGTAGAACAAAAAGTCATCTACTTAACCGACTAATAAATTAAATCTACTCAATGGAGGTGGCTTCTCACCGCAGTGCACATGCGTGTATGAGCGACACGAAACAAAGAAAAAAATCACGTGCTGCTCGTATCCACTTTGGCCATTTCAGCATGGGCCGGGCTACCTTAAAGTGGCCCTGAAACCGCATTTTATTCGCTGAGTTTTGCATCGAAAAGACCTCTTTGTATTGTCCTGAGGTCAACGCAAAAAGCATTTTCGAGATCGATGCAGGAAAATCCAAGTTATTCAACTTACAAATTCAAAATAAAAGTAGACTACAGATATCGGCATCCCGAGACGTGCACGCTGCTTCCACTCAAAACACGGCTTACATCTTGCAGAAGCGGAACTGTGCTGCCCTCTGTGGCCTTCCTACCACAACAACCACATGGGCCCCACAACGCTCCTTGTGTCAGTTACAAGCAAAATGAAATTGCAATGCACAAATTTGTACTTTTTGTTAGGTTTAGCAAGCATAAAGCACGTTCTCAATTTGAAATTTCTTATATGCTATGCATTTTAAGCATGTGTTGCATATTTTTATTCCTTCTGTACCCGGCCAATCAGAACCTGCAGCAGAGCCAGCATGGTGATGTCATATCCAAAAACCGTTGACGTATGGCGCTGCAGTCAGCACGGAAACCGCCTCACGGAAACCGACTTCAGGTAGAAATTAAAATATAATACGGTTTGGTTTCGCCGCTTTCACTGGTGTTTCGGTCATCATCAAGTCCCACACAAAGCAAAGGAACAATAAAATCAGTGTGCGTATAATGCGGTCCAGGGTCCGTTTAAGTTGACCCAAAGTGTACCCCAGTCAATCTAGAGCCCGCATCAGACAATGCATAGTGAACCAAACGCTTGAGGCTAGCGCTATTGCAGATATCCAGGTGAAGATCAAGGTCCCCTTTCAAATTTTTAAAAACCTTTGCAACGGTTCAACTAGTGCGCGTGCCATGACTGCTTGTGAAGAGAAGACGAAGAAGATCGGACCTGCGTTCGATGCTCGAAACAATTGACCACTATTTTTTAAAATGCCGCCAGTATACATCAGTAAGAAAGAGACAACTGGAAATGGTGCTTTCTAAATTTGGGCTAACATTGTCATTGGAAGTCATTCTTACTTTTGGTGCCTCGGTATTGGGCTTCAGCCACAGGGACATATTTGATGCAGTATGTGGATTTATAAAGGCCTCAAAACGACTACGTTTGTGATTATTCACATTCCAAAATTCTTAACTATGATAAAGCCTATACATTAAGAAAAAAGGAAAACATTACCTGTTTTGATGGTAGAAGTGCACATATAGTTTACATAGTTTTTTTTTCCTCTGTTTTACTTTTCTCCCGATTATTATTAATTTATTATTCTATTTTATTCGTCATGTTGTGGTATTTGCACAATATACCAGCTAAAAGTTAAGCACTCCAGGTCTTGGCCAATCTCCCGTAGTGGGTATGCGCCATATTTGAAGGATCATCATCATCATCATCATCGATGCTGCCAGAACCCTCACAGCAATTCAAAAGAATATTACTCGTTCACCTGCTGAGGAAAGACTTCGAGCTTTTTGATATTGCTAGGCGGTGTCTCCTAAGACGTGGTCGCCGATGGACTTCACGAAACGATCTCCGTCGCTCTTTATGCGACGTTCTTCGAACAAGGCCCCGCAGCGAGCATGTACCGCACAGCACTCCTTGCATCTGGGCGCCGCCAGGAGTGCAGAGGATCTCGCCCAGTCTTCCACCGCAAGTGCCATCGTGACGTTATATCGGGACGCTCTCCGCAGAGAGCAGCAGAATCATCAGCTACCCCGTTTTCGAGCCCTACCGTATTTTGGCCTTCGGGATGACGTGCTGCGGACTTTGGCGGCTCTAACGAGATGCCAGGTGGGTTCACTATTTCTTGCATATGCTCTTCATGGATCTTTACTGGGAACAGCGGCCTGGGCGAGCAGGTGCACAGTATCATAGAAATCGCCTTCTCATATCCTATTGTTTGGATTAAGACGTCTCGAATCCCTCATTGGCTATCGTCCGATGGCATGAAGAAATTATCGGACTGTTACTGCACAACAGCAACCACTTTCGAAGTGACTGCATGTCCAGTTCCATTTGTATTTAGAACCTCAAGGGCCATTTGTAGAGAATGTTCTGTATGTGTAAGTTTAAGTGGGCCACGCTGTCCCACTCAGATGAATGCGTTGGAATTTGCTTAAAATTACTGGCTGGCGCAGAATAGCCTAACTTGTTTGCACACCAACCAAGCCGACTTAACTAAATAACTTATAATTAAAAACACGTTTTTCGCCTTTGCAGCGATTGCACTTCTCCATGTCAAGAAGCAGATAGTAACACAAATATAGCACCTAATAAATGGCTGCCTTAAGTACTGCGTATGTTATGTAAGGCGAGGCGACGCAATTCTCTGAAAGCAGTGGTTTCTTCGTGCTTTCGGTCTGACAAATGTACAACTCAAATTTTTTTTCAACATTTCCTTCGCTCTCCCCACGAAACCTTAACATTTCAACAGGCAGAAACGCGCCATTAGCGCATAAACTCTGCACATTTCGAAGCAACTTGCACCGACTCTCCCATAATCTTCCTAAACAAGGCATCAGTTAACCAAAAAAATTCCTGTCAGCATTACCGGAGAGCATTTCTCTACGTCGTCAAAGTAGTGCATTATAGTTGTTAAATATCACAAAGCATGAAGATGAACACGACCCTTTGGATAATTAGCAAAATTTACCTGTTCTGCCTAACTCCTTTTATGCAATGAAGATTAAAGCATACAATAAGTCTTGGATGTTCAGTCACTTGGGCAGCTAAATAAGAGCTCCTTTACTCATGGTTGTACGACATTCCGCCAAGCCACCACAGACTGCCACAGAACACAACCTTAGCAAATATCATTTACGCTCAATTCGCCGCCTAATTTTAGCATTTTAATTTTCTCTTTCTTGGTATTCGCAGTGCTTTTGTATTGATTTTTGCTGTTATTTGACTATTACCTACTTGAAAACGAAATTTGTATACAATGTTTCACACAACACTGTTTTTTCACTTTCTTTTGCTAAATTTGGTGGTGTACAAACTGCAACGAATGCCTGTGCCCCTCCACCCACCGGCCCCTCTTCTTTTGTGATAACCTTTGTGATAGCCTTTGGGGTATTTTAAGCTAAAAAAAAGAAAAAGTCAAAGTCTTTCTGAGGAGGACGAAAGAATGAATTCGATAGCAATGCATGTTTTAAATGTTATACGAAGTAAGGTTGGTAGGTAACTCTTTTGATAGGATCTCACGCAACCCTAAGACAAAATTCTTGTGTACGATAATGAAGCTGCTCCAGCGACACCTTTCGCAGTCTATTCGCTTTATGAGCGTAGCACGTAGAACTGTTTACGAGCCGCACGCTGATGGCTGCCGAGATAGCACACGCGCCAGCGATGTCGACCGCGCTTAGTGCGCAGTTGCTTCGAGCGACACCACCTCCTCCCCTCGCCTTTTTCGTGCTCGTTGAAGACGGGCAGGGCGTTGCTTCGCTTCCACAGCAGGCGTTCCGATCGGGGGGACGTTATCGCATGCGCCCTCCTAGCGACAGATACGGGCCGGGCTCGTTTGATCTCTGCTGCTGCCGTGTTCATCGTCCTGACTAATGTGCTTTTTACCCGCGGGTAGAACGTACGACGTGCGGGGGCTTGCTATCAATTTCGACTTGATACGGGACGTGATGGCGACGGCAAAACCCGTTGAGACAGTGCGCATATTTGCTATCGCAATAACAAATAAAAGAAGTATACTCAATAGATAAATAAATACACGGTATATGCACCTTCATAGGGGTGCACAAACGACGAGGCAGTGACACTAGACCATACACGTTTTATTCACACCTATTTCACAGGTTACTGCGTCAGCTCTGAAACGATAGTCATTTTATTATGTGTGGGTGAACTTCGAACCGGATTACGATATATGAAAAAATAAAACACGTAATTTTCGTGACGTGTGCAAAGCTGTCACGCACAAAACGTAGCTGATGGTCCGCCAATATTTCATTTAAGGCAAGGAATTAATGATGGCTGCTATGCGTAGCTGCGATGAACCATACAACTCCCGGGTCGATGAATGGAACACCTACCGCTCCACTTGAATTTAAGACGTGAACAGTTTATTTATACATGCAGTGCAGCTCGCTATTTCTGTACTTATGGACAATGAGTAATCATGGGCCGTGGTGAAGATACCGTGGTGTAATAATCATGTAGGCTATGAAATATTGCCGGGTTTACTCGATCCTATCCTATCTGAAGGGCAATCATTAACGGGCCTCCATTTAATGAGTGCAACTTGTTCGCAAGGCTTAAATACCATTGACGGATAGTTTCTGAACTGCTCACTTCATCTCATCCACCTACAAAGGTGATTATAAGAAATGCGTTCATTCAACAAAGTGCAAAGATATTTCAGCAAAAGCCTTCCAGAAGCACCGGACTCCTATGAGGATAGAAGAAATAGCCGGTTAACCGCCAAAATAAGCAAGGCGCATTTATTGTACAAATTGGAAATATCAGTTCAAGATTACTGCAAATCGTGGAGATATCTGTTTTAATAAACGCAAATAGAGCGACAGGCATAATGTTCAGCTTCGACAAGTACAGAAAATACTGATAAGATCATATTCTCTACGGGACTATTTCTCCATACAACGCTTCAATGTGGAAGCTAACACAAAACTATTACGGTCATTGTCATGAGCGCGCAGTCCCCTGAAGACCCACCTTCCTTTATCCGTTATGCAACTGCATGAAGACATTTTCGGCATCACATCGAAGGGAAACGAGCGAAATGTGCAGCAAATGCGTATGGCTGTGCACACGCCAATGTCAGGTCGCGTCCGATTGTGCGAAGTCGACGATAGCTCGTGGCTAACGGATGAAATTGACAGCATAATTCTAAAGGCCATATATACCAGCCCACACGACGCGCAGGTCTTTGATAAACTACGTACATAGCAACATCGATCTATTCACTTGCGCTATAGCTTCTATAGGGAACGTTATTGTCCGCGGCGAACCATTTCATGCGAACGGCAACGTCCGCGCTTTGTTAAAAAGAAGATGCGGTTGCCGTGTATATTCCTACTAAAAAATAGATTCGACATTGTCTCTTCTTCATAGCGTACGAAGCCTAGAGAGTGGAAGAGTGCATAATTTTCATACGGCGGTCCCAATCCGTCAAACAATTTCAGACATGAAAATGGGGTAAGGTGGGCGGTCCGATTTGAGAGAACAGAAACCGCAAAATCACAGGGGCCAGTAAGGGATAAAGGGGAAGGAGGAGGCTATTTCTATCCCCCACCGTCCTTCCAAAACCTTGCCACTCCCAAGAACTGAATTTATTCTGTAGAGGAACCGGGGATTACCCTGTTGTTCTCTGCACCCCCCCCCCCTCACACGATAACACTATGCCTCTGCACAAGCTTGTCCTCAGAAATAAAGCAGGGCCATGAATCTTGGGCCGAGACAAAGAAACGCGACGAGCAGGAGCGTAGCCGGGAGGCGGGGGGGGGGGGGCCTTATGGGCTCATCAGCACCCCCCCCCCCCAAACTTTTGCCATGCGCCCCCGACCAAAACGTACTGATCCGGGAATTGTGATGTGTATTTTCTGGAGCATGCACTTTTTATTGGAATGCCTTCTGCCGCTCGGAAATACAATTCAGAAAAAGGAAGGAGGAGGTGAAAATCGGATTCATCTCGCAAAAAAACAGCTATTAAAAAACATTCGTTCACTTTGTCGCCAGCTTGCAAGCTCGCATTCTTCGACCGCTTCATAAAACATCGTCTCAGCCCCTTATCTACGTCACAGCTCAAGGATTAGAGAAATTCGTCTGCACACAAGTCCACTTCTTAAGGTCGTGTTTTCTTTTGTAGTTCCCCTGGGCGCGTCTGGATAAGAGAAGGTGGAATGACAGCAAACGAACGCAAGAATATGGTGCCACTCGTGCTCGGGGCCCCCAACCATACGCGTTCAATGTCACGTACACGTGCTATGAGGCAGAGAGTAAGGTGGCGAAGAAACAATGCCCCGCTCTCGCATGCAACGCTAGTATTGAAAGTGAGGGCGTCCAAAGCAAGGGCACATGCAATTCATAAGTCATTGAAGTAGGGATGTACTACTCCGCCGCGCCGGAGTAGTACATTCGAAGATGCCCATTTGCTCTTGCAGCACAACGTTCCTCAGGGGTCCCTCTTCTCTCCTGTCTTCGCACCGCGGCTGCTTTTCTTTCATTCTCTGAGCACAGGTTGAGGTGTCCTCGCTGAGAGACAGTAATCGTGCAATTCTTCACACTCTTATCCTAACTTTCATTCAGAATCTCTCTCGCTCAACTTTGCTCCCAACAAGGGCAGCGCAAAAGAGGACAGGTGACCAAGGAATACGAAGAAACCCAGTGGCACTCCCCACACCCCGCATTATCAAGCGTGTCTTCTGTCCCGCTTTGGCACCGCAAGAGATTTTCTTTCATTCTCTTTCTCCCAGTGCAGCCAGATGATTACCGGCCTTTCCATAGGCTGAGTGGTGCCCTGACCTGGCGCTCGGTTCTGTAGGTATTCTCCGTGTCGAGAAGGTGGCCTCTCCTTTCCAAACTCTTCTTTCGCTCCCCTTTCCCTGTGAACGCTGAGAATACTGCATTAAAATGAATATTCCTCAACTTGTTTGTGTCGTCGTCCATGCTACGCAATGCTTCGCTAGTTTTGAAGCGAGTTCTTTCTAAGTTCGCGTGAGTTTTTCTTCAGTTAAAGGGACCGACAGCTGGCCAGAACGTGTGAGTGGACATTTGTGGATTTCAAATGAGCTTGAATTATAGTGATGAAATCGAGCACTCTATCGCGATTTGATCAGGAATTGTATTTTTAAACTGAGCTTAAAAACTTCGGGAACTGAAATGTGGCGCGGCATGGTGGAGACGCCTTGGTACCGCTATTTGGAGTCTTTGAATCATCGTACGTCGCCTGTTGGCGTTCATACGACCGTACTCGGCCTTAAAGGGGTCGTGAAAAGAATTTGGAGATGCCGGTTTGTAATTTTCACTGCTTCAATACGCATTCGACAGCCGATTCCGAAATATTTCGGCGAAATATTGAGTGCACATTTAACACGCCCGTTTAATCTCAGCTTTCTTGCGCTCCCGAACGACTATGCGACACTACCGGCCGGCCTGGTACTATTTGGTGACGTTGAGTTAAGATATTTTTAAGTTCAAAGCACAGTGAACTGGCGTTTGCTCTAAAGGATCGATTTACTTGAAAGCTAGAAAGGAAGAAAATACTTGAAACCGTGCGGTGCCACCATTCGGAAGAAAAGAGGCAGCACGGTTTGTTTTCCCGTGGCCTCCGAGGGCGCGGCAATCTCGGAGGTCTGGTGGCTACTAAGATGACGTCATCTGCAGAGTTGAGGGAACGCGCGCAGTGAAACCGAAACCGCGTTTTTTTCGCTCTAAATCAACGCACACGGTGCAACGGAACAATGCATATTGTTGTTTGGAGGGTCAGGATCCCGAATACGCACTTAGTACAAA